>JAEAOA010001107.1:1965000-1982500 GCA_016746295.1 Potamilus streckersoni | reverse complement strand
GCGTTACATATGTACACAAAGTAAAAATAGATGTCGCTTTGGCTTGTAGACTTTTAGGGAATTATACAACGTTTTCAGTTTCCGCAACTAGTCTATACAAGCTGGTTGTATTTATAGTTTTAGCACATGTGAAGATAGAAATGTAGAGGTTTACAAACGCAACGTTTTTGTGTTTATTTGTTTGTCGTAACTATGTTTTGTATTTGCCTTTGAAAAAGACTCATTGGGAGTCGAAAGCGCTTAGGCTAGTTAGTTACTAGTTTCGTACTGTTCGTCGTCAGTTTATTGCATCTATTTTAATTAATCCCTGACAGACGTGATCCCTTGGTGGATCCAGTACGCTTGAGAGGGTTGTTATTCGCCATATAATTTGTATTCTTTGTATATATATATATATATATATATATATATATATATATATATATATATATATATATATATATATATATATAAACAACCACAACCACATTTGTCTTTATTTGTCTTTTTCTCTGTGTGTCCCGTCTCGCTTTCCAAGCAAGAGATTGTGAGTTCGAAACTCGTGGCAAACCATTTTTTACATGTTTTTCTCTCCAATTTTAATTTTAATATTCAGAGATTCTTTTAAACTCGTTTAAATTGTATTGTTAAACTGTCTTTTATGATTCCCGTCTTACGACGAGCAAATACGCTTATAAAGATGTATAGCGAAACTTGCCATGAACCATGACCAGCATTCTCTCAAATTTTGTCTTTGATACTTTCTACTATCATATATGTATATAGGGAAAGGTACTAAGCTCATATATCATAGCTAAGATGAAAATAATAATAATAATAATAATAATAATAATAATAATAATAATGCGTTAAAAACTGTATTTAAAACCCACAATCTAAAATCAGTAACTCAGTATTGTTATCTTTAGTTAAAGCATAAATGTTCATTAGTTATACAGTACTAAAGTAATAACTAGTCAATACTAGTTATACAATAATACAGTAACAAATAGTCAATATTAGTTCTTAATTTTTGGAAAACGATGGCACTATTTTACATTGGGGTCGTTAAGTGCATACATTTTAAGTGTTGACCTGATTACCTGCCCTTCCCACCTGCTCCATGTCTTATAAGCCCACGTCAGTAGTCAGGTCCTGACCAAGTTTTATAGATGATAAACCGATTTAACCAAGGATGCCCACTTGACCTTTATCAATCTGTATGGCCGCATTAAATTATCTACCATTTAAGAACATTTTTGACAGTGGAATTACTGTATCCGTTGTAAGACTCAGAATGTTCTTAAAACAGTTACTGTTGTAAGGACTCAGAATAATTTTTAATTTGCATCTCTAATAAGGACTCAAAAAGTTGATAGCACCATATCCCTTGTAGAGACTCTGACAGTACGTAAAACCGTATCGCTTGCAATGACTCGTGAATTTGATGACACCATATAAATTGTAAAGCCTTTGACAGTATTTAAAACGGTATCCTTTGTAAAGACTTTGACCGTATCTCTTGTAAGGACTCAAAAAGCTGATAACACCATCTATCTTGTAAGACTTTGACAGTACTTAAAACCGTGTCTCTTGTAAGGACTCAAAAAGCTGATAACACCATCTATCTTGTAAGACTTTGACAGTACTTAAAACCGTGTCTCTTGTAAGGACTCAAAAAGCTGATAACACCATCTATCTTGTAAGACTTTGACAGTACTTAAAACCGTGTCTCTTGTAAGGACTCAAAAAGCTGATAACACCATCTATCTTGTAAGACTTTGACAGTACTTAAAACCGTGTCTCTTGTAAGGACTCGGAAAGATCTTAAAACGATATACCTCATAATGACAGAAATTTGTTAAAACCGTATCCATTTTGAGATCTCGAAAAGTTGTTAAAACCTGATCAACTTGTAAAAAAGTAAAAAGAAAAACGAGCCTCTGCAAAATTTCAGACGTCCTATAATGTAATGCATTTTTTCTGCCATGTCATCTTGTAAAATTCTCAGACGTCGAATCACGCAATGTTTTCTTTTTTTTTTTGCTTCTTGTAAATATCTCAGACGTATTTATTGTAATGCTTCTTTACTGCCTTGTCCTATTATGAAACCCTCATATGCGCCATAATATAATGGGTTTTATTTTTATTTCTTAGTGCAATGCCATACTGTAAACTCTCAGATAAGTTATAACGTAATGTTGTTTTTTCCTTTCTGCCAGGACATCCCATACGTAGTATAATCCAAATCTTTTTTTTACTGCCATACTTTATTGTAAACATCTCAAACGTGGTATAATCTAAAGTCTTTCTTAATACCAGTCCGCTCCAGTGTCTAGTGGTTAGAGCGTTTGACTCGGATGCTGGGGTCACAGGTTCGAACCCGGCTGAGTCATACCAAAGACTTTTAAAAAAAAAATGGTACTAACAGTTACTTCGTTTGGCACTCAGCATTAAGAAGTTAGTGTTAGGACTGGTCGGCCTGGTACAGGATAATGCAACTGGGTGGGACATCTTGCCACATGTATGGGGCATTATGCCCCAGTGCTACTAGACATCACTATAAACTGTCACACTACAGACATCATAGCGATATGACTGGAAAATTGTTAAAGTTATGTTAACAATCTAAATAACACTCACCCCTTACTGTCATCCTGTATTGTAAACATCCCAGACGTGGTATAATCTAAAGCTTTTCCTTACTGCCATAACGTAATGTAAACATCTAGGCGAGGTATAACCTAAAGCTTTATCTTACTTCCATACCGTACTGAAAACATCCCATAATGCAATACTTTTTCTTACTGCCATACCATATGTAAACATTCCAGACGTGGTACAATATAAAGCTTTTTTCTTACTGCCATACAGTATTGTAAACAGTAGCAGAGGTAAAGGGTTGTTCCAGCTCAAAGAACTTTTCCAACTCCCAAGCAAAAATGAATCATAATCTCGAAGACCGCAAACCCGATCCCAAAACGGCTTTTCCTGAAATCAGCTTGCTGGTTCTGGCTAAAAGACCTTTTCCAACCTTCGGAGACTGTCGAATTTTCAAACATTAATTTATTGTCCATACTTTCTTTGATATTTTTTTCATACTTGGTGACCTCAATGGTAGGATATCCGTCACCATACAGTCAATAGTATCGAACTTGCGTATTAAATCATCCAGGTCATATCTTATCTGATTAAGCAACTTTTTATAGGTGATACTAGCCGTTTAGCAAGCATTCTTTAGTCGCGAGTTGAGGTTCAATTATTTTATACGCTGTTGCAAGAGAAAGACCAACGCCGGATATGATTAACAAAAGCGGATTTAATGATGCTGATCCTCGGCTTGTAATTATACCAGAGCCGGTCATCAACAACGGTAAATATAATATTACTCCAAGTATTTTGTTATAGTATTTGTAACATTCTTACCCACTAAAATTATTTTTCTGATAATATGTGATATATTGTATTAGTGCGTCCACATTTCGTTTTCAATTTTATCTTAAGTGTGATTAAAAGCAATAAGGATTTGATTAAGATATTTAATTGTGATATTTCAGTCACAAATTCCAGACACAACTAATAAGAAGCTGCGGTCAATTTTGTATCAGGTACTTATAGTAGGAATGTTTCTTTGGCATCTTTATTTATCACTGCAGATACAGTCCCAGAAAAGTTATCGGTTGAATGACGCCATGGAAATGTGGTAAAATCCTAAACTTTGCAGAATTAAACACAGACAGACTATAAACACCAGTGACTTCCGCAGTGTATTTGCTAGTGAGTTATTTTTTTGCTGTGACCCTGTTGCACATCGTGAAGTTATTGTGTATACGAGATTTTTAATTTGTTTGTGCGGAATTTTAAATCAGATTCATTTTTACAACGATATTCGGGATCCCACTGACAATATCGTTTTGTTTTCTGTTAATATCAGCTAGTTTAATATCAACAATTTATGGACAAAGCATTCACTAGTGGTTCTGTTCACGTTTCTGCGAAAGTTCATAAACAGTTGAACATGTTTAAACAAATTTGGTTGTAAATTAGGTCATTCCATCATTGATTGTAACTAACGAAGTAGCTACTCGAATTTCCTTATCATCAACATATTTGTTGTTACCACGTCCGTGTCCACGATTAAGTCTCCAAGGTATGTAATTTTATTTTGGTTCATGATAATGTTACTCGTGAATGGATCACCAGCTCGCCTGATAAAATCAATAACCGAGTTACCGGAATTTTGTACTTTACCTTGATTAGTAAAAGTAACAATATTATCAAAAACTGCGGCAGGATTTCGTCCAAGTATATCCGAAAGTTATACATTACTTGTCTTTAATCGTCCTTGTTTGTCCTGGAAAATAGCAACTTCATTTTGATCGACGTTTGTGATATTTACTTACTTTCAGCCGATGGATCTCCTAATTTTGTTCAAAATTTTGTGTAATAGCTCATTATATTTATTGTCCTACATACAATTTGCAACATTGGTCAGTTTAATATTATAATAAATTATATAACAACAATGGCGAAGATATTAACTTTTGATACAGAACGATTAATTTATCATAGACATAATAACGAACTTCTAGATTGTCATTATCTGATTGTAAGTCTTACAGGATAAGGTAAAACAAATTTGTTTTTAAAACGTTTGCTCAACAATAACTTTATCTATGATAAGGTATATATTTACACAATTAACCCGCAATAGGATAAATACGAATTTTGTAGCTAGTGCAACCATACATTTCGTGAAGAACTTGCCGTTGGTGATGATATATTTTTAATAAGACAACCATAAGAACCAATTCCAGATAACGAATTTGATTCGCCCGAGCGTAAAGTAATTTCATTTATGCTAAACAACGAGGAGATGAACAACATCAGATCTTATTTTTCATTATCGCGTAGTAAAAAATTTAATTCGGTCTATCTTGCTCAAGGCTTTTACAATGTCGATATATTTTTTATCAGGCGAAATACTGATTTTTATATTATTTTTTCTGGACTGGACAATGTTGATGTGGGAAATATTGCAAACAAGCAATGCGGTGATGTAACGAAAGATATTTGTCGAATTATATCATCAAGCAAACAAAGAAAAATATAATTTATTTTCTTTGACAAGCTAGTGCTTGATCCGGCAAATATGTTTCGTTGTTGCATGAGCACGTATTTATGGGCAAATTTTGTAAAGCGTTTAGAACATAATGGACAAGCATCAGCAAAGAATAGAATTACCAAGGAAGATTATTGAAACTCGATCATCTTTCAAGAAAAAAAATGGAACAAGCTCAGCGTGGACAAGTTCAAAAAGAAGAAGCAACTGATAAACTTTTCAAGCCTGTTACCGAAGCAGTACTTGGAAAATAACCAAAAATATCTGCACTATCCACAGACGAGCTTAAACAATTTCAAGAAAAAGGTTTTTTTGGTTTTATGAATTTTATGATCGATCGTTCGTTAGTGAGCATATTATATGAATGTATTTTTTTTCTTCTCATCAGATATTGTGGATAGTATATTTGTTTGTTTTTGCTGATTAGCTTGTTGGTGTGGATAGTATATAATATGTGTTTTCTGCTTGTTCGTTCGTTCGTGTGGATTACATCGGGTGTATTTTATGTTAGTTCGTACGTTGGTGTGGATAGTATATAATATGTGTTTAATGCTTGCTCGTTCGTTGGTGAGTATAGTAGATAATATCTATTTATGCTTGCTCGTTCGTTGGTGTGGATAGTATATGAATGTGATGGGGTGTTCTTCCTTCGTTTGTGTGAATAGTGATTTTTGTGGTCTTTCCGTGCTCGTTCATATGTGTGGATAGTATATGAGTATTGTTTTTTTTACTTCTCGTCCGTTTGTGTGGATAGTACATTTATGTTTTATGCTTGCTCGTTCGTTGGTGAGAATATTATATATTATGATTTCCGTCACGTCCTAGCTTAAAATGTTTTTAAAAAAATATTGTGTTCGTCGTTCGTGCTTTTCAACACTGAATAGTCAGCCATGGCCAGTAACTGGGAATGAATGCTCAGATTGTCGGAGGTTGTGGACACACTAGCTGTTGTAGAGGAAATTTCTTTCCTTGATAATACCTATTTATAGTATCATTATAATTATGCAAATTTATGAACCCGACAAACATAATTTCAGACCTAGGTAATGCGTTATACAATCTAAAGCTTTATTAGAATATATTTGTTTCGGTTTCTTTTGTGTTTGTCCCACCCTAGAGTAGCTACAGTGCTGCCAATGTCCAATACCGTGACATTTTGACACCTCCGTCATTCCACGTGTTCCTATACAAAATTCCCATTAAACCTATACTATCCCAAAGTGTGCCATTTTGGCCTCTAAATCTTGGGTCCATCACCTCAGGCTGTGCCATTTGGGCCTATAAATCTTGGGGCCATATCTAATTTGCACTCAATGGGACCAAATGGCTACCATATACTACTTTCGATTACTTATCGGAATAAATGCATTATATTAAGATAACCTAATTAACTTCGCCTATGAAGTCGAATGAATAGCATATAGTCGTAAGAGTAATCGTAGAAAAGTAGTAATAGTAGTAGCAGCAGCAGTAAGATATTAATTGTAGCAGTAATAGTAGTTACATAAGTAGTAGTAAGAGTATAAAAGTAGGAATAGCAAAATGGTAGTAGTAAACATAATGATTGTGAGCTAGCTAGAGGTATCCAGTGCCACGATGCCGGTGGTCTCGGGTTCGAACCCCAGCAAAATCTTACCATATGTTTATACAAAAAGGTACTTACCAGCTACCTCGAACTAGCAGCTGCTTTATGTCTGCGGCAAGATGATAGGATCTGTATTATATTTTCCAGTCGTCCGTAAACAGCTCCACTTCACTACTGATAACTATCTTTATGTGAAAAAAAAACAAATCAATAGATCATAAAATCATACTTTTGGCTACTTAATAAAATTAAAATTAATATTCTGGATTCCCTTATTTCAAAAGAATGTGACTTTTGAACTCTGAATATTTAACTATGAACTGTGAATTTTCGAACTTTTGAACAAAACATATAACTATATAAACCACACACTTGACATTAAGCCTATTATGATATCATCAGGTAAATATTTTTATACATTTAAAAGAGCGTCTATCTCCAACTTTGATGTCAGTAACTTGTTTACATATAATGATCCTGTGTAGTTAAACCTTTAAAGGAACACTAATGCTATGTGTAAATAAATGAACATTGTATCCCTGTTTTAGGTATTATGAGTATGATGTTTTCCTCTGGCTGTTGTATTAATAATTATGGTGAGGATGTATAGAGACTCCCATACTTTATTTTCATAAACATTTCATTCACACACATTGTGTTCCTTGTTTTACTTAATCCATACTTATTTGGTTTAAATCTTGTTACAGGGCACATTCATCCAGTTTTTGTGTATATGTTCATCCCAATATGTTCACACAGTGCAATTTCTATGTAAATATATTTTAGCAGATAGGAGGTAGAGTAAAGACAGGAAATATGAACAAATGTTTTGAGAAGTTTTAATTATGTCATCAAAATCAGATCACAACAATCTAGCTCTCGTATGCAACACACATCTATCCTTTAATCCAGTTTGATGGCAATAGAAAGAAAGTATTCTGACTACAATCCACACTCGATTTTTAACTATTAGTTCAATAAATCTTGGAAACGAGGTCATAGTCTTCAGGATTTGGTCACAACACCTGTGCATCCACAGTTCACCCATAGTATAACAAATTCAATGGTAACAAGTGAAGCAGTATAGGAGTTATAGCATGGACAAGGAAGACAGACAGACTCACACAGATAACACTGTAAATCCCATATAGCGCCCACTTAATGAGATGAACGTATACAAAGGAAATAGTTTGTACTGGCCACATCTCTTGAATTGTTGCTATAAATCAAGGATTGTCTCCTTTAAAAACAAATAAGTGACTTGTCTAAAGACTAATGAAACACACTTTTAAAAACAAATCCAAGAGATCCAAGTGGGCCTGAGATGACTCACTAAGCTCATAGTCAAATAAAGAAAATATAAACAATTTGCAGGTAAAACTAGCTTACAATATGCATTGAGCTGAGGAATCAGCCATTTAATGAAGGGTAACTGATTCTTTAAAATCAAAAATCTGTGCCACAAATAAAAATAGTCTTACTATCATTTGTAAACAAGAGCTTATTATATGTCATGTTAGTTGAAATTTGTTTATCATGAGTTTTAAAAAAATCTGGTTTGAAAGAATATCAAATCCACCCAACCACCAAGATATAAATTTATAAGAAAAAAACTTTTTTGACATTGCTATTGTGTTTTAAAAATACTGAAACATGTTTCTTCATGGGTAATTTAGACAATAAACAGTAGATTTGGTGGCTATGAGAACTATTTACTAAACTACATCAACTGAAACATTTCCTGAAAGTTTGAAAACATTAAATAATATTGTTTTGAAGAAGATGTGAAAATTATGTTTCACTTGTCTGTCATTCAGACCAATAGATGCACATTAATTTGTAGATCATTTCATGATAAATATTTCCTTCAATTCTTTCCTTACAATTTTACTAGTACAATTTCTTGTGATGTGAAAAGCATGTTTTTCTATATTTCAAAATATATTAGTGATATGGTTGTTATGGGAATTAAGATTCTGTCCCTCATTAAGTTCAAATGCAATTCAGATAATAATGAATAATGTATAATATTGTTTGTGTTACGTCTCATAAACATGTTCATGTTCAATCTGTGTCATAATGAATGTAATACAAGATTTATTCAGAAAAACATCAAAGTGACATGCACTTCCCTTTCCGTGCATTATTCACCCCATACTGCTATTATGTGACATGTACATAAAGTTGATGAAACTATTCCACAATAGAAACAGCTAAAACACCCACAAATTGCACTTCAGTATCACATGGGTTGATGGTAAAAGCACATAAAATACTCCCTCATAGTGTATAATTCTGATCTTGAAGGTGGCACACAAACAATGAAATGTTACACAACATAGAGGCTTCATGTAACTAGAACCACTCAACACACTATATGTCTATTTCATGACCTTTCCCTACAAATGACCTTGAACTGTGACCTAGAAACCTTCTAGTAACATGATAAGGTGTGGAACTGGGTTAAACTTTAAACTATCTGGAGTGGGTAAAAAGTGACAGCTTGGATAAAGAAACCAGCTACTGACATAACTTGTTTTTCATTTTGACTTTAGTGGGGAGAGGTTCTGACTATGAATATGTAAGACTCTATTAAGATCAAATGTATGATAGGCTAAGTTTTCATCAAAATATCTTCTTTGGTTCAGATATTATATATGTACATGGATAGAGATCATTGATTTATAATTCCCCTGGTTGTGACCATAACTTCAAGACTTGGATCCTGGCTCTTGTATGTGACATACAACTAGTTAAAATTTAATTTAAAAATCTTCATTGGCACAAATGGTTTCCTCGTAGCAATTTACAAATCACATAATTACATTTTCCATTGACTTGCTGTTAACTAAACCTTGAGGCAAGGGGCCTGTCTGTAGTACTTGGTACATCATCTAGTCATGATATACACCTCGGATGTTTTAATGAAAATCTCTCCAGATGTTAAAATGTTATGGGTTAGTCAATTAAATACTAACAAAAGAATGGGCACATAATGCGTTAACACAGTACAGTATGCCCAATTTAGGATGGGTGTTATAAACACATCAATATTTATACCATACTTTAACATGACACCCAAGTTATATATCAGAAATATTCATACCTTGACTTGACTATGAGAAATGACACAATGTATGTTATGCAAAAATACTCTCTAGTCATTATCTGTGCTGTATTATCCAAAAGACAGACTGAGCACATTATTTGTGCACCAGAAAAGTAAGGACACCAAAAATTTAGACATTATCGTTTAGTAGTGTTCTTATTTTGACTTGCCAGTACATGAGGAGGGAGCAACATAATATTTTCGCTGCCCTATTCCTTATATGCCAGTTTCGCTGCCCTATTCCTTATATGCCAGTTTCACTGCCCTATTTATTATATGCCAGTATACATACATTCTTCCTAATAATTTTAAAGCTAAAGCTTGGATACATAATTTTAGTACCATGACCTTCATGACAGAACCATTCAAAGTAGCCTAAGAAACACTGTCAGATCATCATGAATAGGTACATTTTCAGTTTCATCTTTCTTAATATGCGTTTTATTTCATGACTTGGAATAAAAATATGTATATTGGCATGTGACCATAATCTTTAGAGAAAGATTATGAAAGTCACCAAAAAGCCAAGATGTAACATTTTTTAAATTTTTAAAATACTACTTTTAATGACTTTAAAGATTCAGCCAAGATATTGCAAATAAGTAACCATCAGATAACTTTGCAGGTAGGATCGTGATAGTGGTACAATACACACTATCTAAAATTGTCATTTATTTTCATTACTAAAGGAGCATCATAACTACAAACCAACCACGTTTCATCGAACTCTTACTATCCTTGAGAATTTGTGAGCTAGAGATCAGACACAAAAATTGATAATATTGATCTATGATTTTAACCTTGATGAAAATTCCATGACAAATAAATGGCACATTTAGAAGTTATGATGAAAACATAAGTTGCATAACACTACCTTCAACAGTCCTAATACAAAAAGTGATGAAGCTTTATATCTAACCTTGATCTTATTGATAGGACCGTGATGTTGGTACACATGGCAGGTGAAAGATACACCCTCCAACTATTTATACCAGGTGAAATGTTTTATTCTATTAGCAATTTAACATGTGACAGTTTGGACACAAAAAACATGATACTTATCTGAGACCTGGCCTTAGAGATAGGTATAAGTTCTAAGAGATAACATCAAGTCATGATGTATAACAATATCAAGTTTTATATTTATTACTTTTTTAAAAGTTTGTGAGTTATAGCTCTAAACAAAGATAGTATTGTCAACCTTTCACCATGAAGGTGTTACGTATATATTTGTCACCCATATCTTAAATAAATGTTAAAGTACACAAATTTTCAAGTCAATAATTCTATCAGTTTCGGAGTTACAAACAGCACATTAAAAGTAAATGCAAATATGATATGTGACCTTGACCTTCCAGAAAGTACAGCAACACACCCACTAGTTCCTGTTGTAAAGTTACAAAATCTAGTGCAATTAGGCTGATGTCAGTAAACACTTGCGATGAGAATAATATTGGAGGATTGTGTACACAATTACACAATATCTATGGACCACTCCACATTTTATTTAAGAAGCACGTATAGTTTTCACACTTAATGAATGATTGGATAAATATCGAAACTGATGTAATTCAAAGTGAGATGCAGAACAAAACACAAGATCAGGTTAATGATGTGGTATTACATATTATTAAAAATCCAATATATATGCCTCTAAATGTATGGCCTGATATTGGAGCAAATGGTCCAATACTGTAAATGTTTAATTTTCTTTTTCTATATAGTTAGTGTGTGTGTGTATATATATATATATATATATATATATATATATATATATATATATATATATATATATATATATATAGTGTGTGTGTGTGTGTGAATCCTAATATATAAATATTTTCCAAGTTATGAAGAAAGTCCCCAACTAAAGAGTACATGACCCAAGATACATGTAGGAGGTCAAAGTACATATGTTCCCTTGTGTACATTATATATATATATATATATATATATAGTTGTAGTATAGGGGCCATAACAATTTTCATGTTACATGTCAAGGGAATAATTCAAGGTATGTTTTGGAATTATGAATACTTCTATTTCTTCTTGCCCATAAAACAGTATATATATATATATATATATATATATATATATATATATATATATATATATATATATATATATATATATATATATATATATATATATATTGTTATAGGTAGGGGATCCAATTTATAACAATGAGCAAGACTCTTTCCGAGGGTCTGTACTACAAATAAATCTGATTTCATCTCATATCCTTCAAGCAATATATGGTTAGAATGTGGACTCTAAACTGTCGACAAGATATAACCTTGGGCCAAGTCTACAACATAATGGACATGACCCATGGTCAGTATTGAATATATATGGTTATTGAATGGGTACATCAATAGTGTCCAAATTGAGACCCAGGGGCAGTGGCATGCAGGCTACTGCAGCCATGGCCCCCAGCATTACCTATGTTGCTGAAGGGCAAAACTCTACATTGTTAAAATGTGTACGTTCTTGTATTGGCACCCAAATCTCACGTGACACTATGTGCTTTTCACCCGCCAGTGGCAAGGCCGGATGTGTTTATATATATATATATATATATATATATATATATATAAAGAATACAAATCATATGGCGAATAACAACCCTTTCAAGCGTACTGGATCCACCAAGGGATCACGTGTGTCAGGGATTAATTAAAATAGATGCAATAAACTGACGACAAACAGTACGAAACTAGTAACTAACTAGCCTAAGCGCTTTCGACTCTTAATGAGTCTTTTTCAAAGGCAAATACAAAACATATATACGATAAACCAATAAACACAAAAACGTTGTGTTTGTAAACCTCTACATGGCTGTCTTCACATGTGTTAAAACTATAAATACAGCCAGCTTGTATAGACTAGATGCGGAAACTGAAAACGTTGCATAATTCCCTAAAAGTCTACAAGCCAAAGCGACATCTATTTTTTACTTTTTATACATATGTAACGCAGATTATATCCCGGATATTTGATTCTATACCGGTTTTTCTTATAGTAAAAATTGAAGGATAATAAGAAGATTTAGAAAATGTTAAATTTTACTAGTGCATAGTTTTCATTTTCTACTCTTCTTGGTTTAGACCGCTTGGTTTCAATGTTCTAAGGCGGCGTATCCAATATGATTCCTTTTCCTTCCTGGTTTCGGAACTCCAGCTGTGGTTGTTAGCAATAGCGATAAGTATTATATCACTGAAAGTGTGGCCAGGGGAGGAGAAGTGTTCTGCGACCGGGCTTCTGTACAGCTTTTTTGTCATCCAATCAGATCTATGAAGGTTTATCCTTTTGTGTAGCTTTTCAGTTTCTCCGACGTACTGAAGGCCACAGATCTTACATGTGATGAGATAAATCACATTCTCTGTTTTGCACGTTTTGTTTGGACCATGTATTCTTAGTTTTTCTTTAGTCACTGTGCTAGTGAATGTCTTGGTCTCTATCATATGTTGACAGGTTTTGCATCTTTTATCGCCACAGGGTCCAGATTGACTAGGTTGGTTTTGACTAGCGATTGGCGTTAGCTTTACCCTGACTATGATGTCCTTTAGGTTTTTTGGTCTTCGGTAAGCTACTACAGGTTTGTTCGGAAGTATTAGGTTTAGTATGTCTGACGATTGCACGGTTGGCCAGTGGTTTGCGATGATTTTACCTACTTTGGGATTGTCTGGGTGATAGGTCAGAATAAATGGTATCCTAGCAACCTTTTCTTTCTGTCCATATCTGAGTAGGTCATCACGGTTTGTTTGTTTGGCCCTTTGGATTGCCTCCGCAATCAGGTCTTTGTCGTAGCCTCTGTAAATTAAATGTTTAGCCAGCTCTTCAGACCTTTCTAGGAATCTTTCATCGTCGGAGCAAATTCTGCGTATCCTCAGTGCCTGGCTATATAGAATGTTCTTAATGCAGTGTTTTGGATGACAGCTGGTTGGGAGGAGATACTGGTGTTTGTCGGTTGGTTTCGAGTAGATGTCTGTGTGCAATTTGTTTTCCACCAGTCTGGTTGTTGTGTCCAGGAAAACATGGTTTGAGTTGGAAATTTCTGCTGTGAATTTTATTGAAGGATGGAAGTTGTTTGCCTTTGATATGAAGTCATCCAGACTTTCTCTTCCATACTGCCACTTCATTTCTATATCATCGATAAAGCGTACCCACTGGTATGGTGTACGCTCAACCGACACTAAGAGCTGACCCTCAAGTTTATTATATTATACATCACTGGTATTACTGTAAGAGTAATGCTTTTTATTAATAACCATCATACTCATATTATCCTAACCGCTCCGGTGGACTAGTGGTTAGAGCGTCCGCCTCGGATGCGGGAGGTCGTGGGTTCGAACCCCCGGTCGAGTCGTACCAAAGACTTACAAATATGGTACTAACAGCTGCCTCGCGTGACGATCATCATTAAGAGGTTAGTGTTATGGCTGGTCGACCTGGTGTCAGGATAATGTGACTGGATGGAACATCATGCTACATGTCTGCAGCATGATGCCCCAGTGCTAGACATCACTATAAACTGCCACACTGCAGACATTGTAGCGATATGACTGAAAAATTGTTAAAACTACGTACCAAGGACTTGCAAAGACAGTGCGGATTTAAGTATAATAATATAATTGTTTATGACTGACACAGACCATCCTACGAGGAATAAAACTACATCTAGCAATCGTCGTTCGTTTTCGGGAAAGAGAGATATGATAAAAAAAAATTGCTCTGAGAGGTTAACTCCATTCCTTTCTTAGGATGAAATTGAATGCACTAATATTATTAAGTCCTACAATAATAATCCGAAAATGTCCATATACCAACATGGTCAGGTTTCCACAATATTTAGTGCGATAACAAAGACAGTTAGTTGGTAAAACAAAAACGAAATATCAATTGTAACTAAGTTTGCTGCTTATAGTATTCGGTGCATACAAATATGATACTAAGTAGATAATGTTTGCAAAAAAAACACTGTCAAAACAACTAATAAATTAAAGTATTTCTAAACATAATGAGTTTTAAATTTCTACCCACCCGGCCAGCAATAAAAACCAAACTGTTTATCTTATCACCAGATTAAGAAATATCGAAATAATACAAATCGAGCAAATCCTAAATGATACTTAAATCCGCACTGTCTGTACAAATCGAACAAAAAAGTTTTTAATCATGACAAAATATACAACGGCATAAAACAGGATGAGTTGTGTGGCTACACCACACATTTAAAAAGTAAAGGAGGAACAAGCATATACGGTGAAATAATGCACCTAAATAATTATAATGGCAGATGACATCTTGTAGTCACATTTGGGTGATGTGATGTGGTGTTTGTGATTGTTATCGTTGAGAACATACGGTTTTCTTATTACTGGAATTTGAAAACTGAACATACTATCACATGCTTGCTTTGTTCCAGAAGTTCTTTTTCATCAACTTTTTTCTGAAGACATATTTAAAAACTTTTTAAAAAAGTGAAATAAAATTCATACATGATCTTACTTGAAATTAAACTATATCCATTGTTTGTATGGTTGTTATTTCAAAGTAAACGCAACATAAGTGACATTTTTAAACAAATTTTTAACTGAGTTTAATTTAAGCTATTTGCAAATTGTCATGTTGCTTAGTGTAAACTGTGAACGAATGATCCATTAGTCTCAAAAAGGTCAATTGAGAAGATATTGTTTAGTTTTTACCCAATATATCTTTGTTATACTTTGCCATATATAAGCAGCACTCTGTTTAAGAACAATCTTACGGGACTATCTCATTTTTCTTTATAAGTGCTATATTTTTATTTTAAACCCAATATAGAATTAAATTTGCGCTAAACAGGAAACATGACAAGAGAGAAGGCATGTCAGATGCTAATAGTTGAAAGGTCGCAAAAGTCTTTTAGTAGAGCGAGTTAGGAGGAAGGACGGAGAGACATTTTTTTAGTGTAACCATTATATACATGTGTGCATATATTTGTATCTATCTCTGTGTGTATGTGTAAATACATATACACATGTGTATATTGCCATTTGTCTCCACATTGACTTTTTATGAAAAAATACAACTAAACATTACAAAATTATTTAGACCTGAATTAAATTATGTAGACAAGAGTATATACAAGTTTCTAATCAAGTTTCTGATCGGAACTTCATGTTTTCCCCTACCCACCCCGTCATGATTTTGCGCTTCAAATGTATAACGAGGTTTGGCTTTCCTAATAGTATCAGACACACATCTTTCTCGCTTGGGAAATATTCCTATCTCCCGATGCAAACTACAACAGCCTCCTTCATCTCTAGCCTGTACAAAATTGATAATTTGATTTTTTACGCGGAATGTCTGACGTGCCTATTCAGGGATTTGAGGTACATTAAAGGTAGAATAGTGAAACAAAATCAAACTATTGTCTATCAATTTTTTCTTGCGTCTTGGTAAAGGTGTAAAATAATTAAATACAAATATTAAACAAGATTCCAATAAATTTCACAAAAAGAGATCTTTCTGTGTGTTTTTGTTTGACTTTGTTTTTGTTGTCGATGTTGTTGTTGCAATACTCTCTCATTCCCAATGTTATTGGGCCTCTTCCTGGTATACCAGCTATAAATACACAGTAGTTATTTGCACAATTAAAGAAGCCAGTCGCCGACGTAAAGAGATAGAGGTATGTGTATTCATATTTTTATTCCCAAAAAGTCTAAGTTTTATGTATGTGACATTATTTCATATTATGCTTATATTCACCAATCTTGAATACTAAAACAATGTATTCACATGATAACATATATGTTTTAGAACTAAAAGATGTCATTTCGATATTGGTTACCAGGTATATTTGTATTTAGGGTTATATAGTTGTAGAATAATAACAAAATATTTCAACTCAAAATAGATTATACGCACCGGCCGATATTAATGGTGGAGGTAGAATCCGGGAAAACCCCGAATAGAAACACCGACCCATGAGATGCTGCTGTCAAGCCTTCTCAGATACTCGCATTGGCCAAACCTGAGACTGCCACGTGGCTTGTGGTGATTGGGCTTTTTTCCAATGACATTGTGTCCTGATGACATCTGTATTGTCGCTTAAAAGTTTATGAAGTAAACGATTGTTTGAAATTCTTAATTGATTTAAATATATAATAGTCTTGTTTTCTAGTCAAGTTTTATTGTGCATACAATTTATAGCCTAAAAGTGATAATCTTTATCCAAAGCTCAAAAAAGGTTGCAAAACACAAGATTTGTAATTCAGTGATAAATTGACTTTCATTCAAGACGCTAAAACTGAACGAGCATTTTATTTATATAAAATACTCAGATAACTACACATACGTTGACTTTTTAAACTAAGTATCCATGTAAAATACAATTGTAAATTGATACATTTTAGTACTAGTACAAATGTGTAAATAAAGCACGGCTGGAGACGATTTTTTTAAATTCGCCTAACGTTATAAGGCAAATATCTTCCTAGAAAATCAATTATATGTTGTTTGTTCTTCTTACCTTTCTCAGACTGATGTAGCAGTGAGATCCATTAGTAAATAGACTAAGTCGCATTTACCAATGTTGGAACTTTTAAAACAACATAATTCGTCTTTGAGAGTTATAGGCATTTTTGTATTTTTTCAGATCTGTGTTTCTAATTTGTTCATTAGAGCAACACCATTAAAATATATACCAAAATGAGCTTCC
>JAEAOA010001107.1:1955000-1960000 GCA_016746295.1 Potamilus streckersoni | reverse complement strand
TTGACTCAGTAAACATACTTATACAAAGAGCATTGTATATTGCAGCTATAACTACATGATGAATTTGGAATTTACCATAACACTCTGTCGGCCAATTAGTGTCCATTAATCTCCACAAAGAGTCATAATATTAACTGTTTCAGTAATATTTCCGTTTCAAATATTACAGGAGGATATAGATATTAACAGTTACATTGAATATCATATAATAACTATATACAGGATATAATATCGGTGGAAAAAAAAAACAACGATTCTATACATCAGCCCATTGTTACACTACCTTTGCTCCTCAATGTTAGTCATATTTTGCCAGAGAGAAAATAAGCAAGCTATTTTTGCCGAGTGATGTTTCCTTTAGGTAGAATGAACACTTTGCTTTAATCATATTATTTCATATTCATTTCGTAAAATAGACTAGTACGAGTTTTTAGCCTATGGAGTGGACAATACTTGTGCGCTATTTAACATTTTTATCTCCAGTTCTTGTTACATCATACGATATAATCTAAAACTGTACGACTTTCTATTCGAGACGTGTTTTTTATCAACCCACAAATCAAAATGGTTTCTTAAGAATCTCTGATTGACACTCAACTCCTGTATCCAACGTCTTTATGGAAACGATTAGTGTAGTATACACGTTATGAGATTTGAGCGATTCACGAAGGCAGGGGAATGTTATCTATGTGGCTCACAAACTTTCTGCAGACGTCGTTGTAAATTTGGACAATTTTGATTCTTATACATGTCCCTTATAAACTCTTTCTTGAAAGTGGTGACAATTTTAACCATAGTTATGTTCTGAGGTATACTTTTAATCGGATACATAAAATATATGATTTTTGACACGCTTATTCATTGGCTATTCTAGAGCTATTTCGAAAGAAACAATACATTAATCCACTGATCTTTCTCTATTGCACTAATAAAAACAGAAAAGACAAAACACGACTCACATTATACCAGGATTAATATTAGCTTTATGAGAGGCACTGACTGTGTTTATAGTATCTTAATCAGATGTTAACTTTTGCTTGAACACTATCCATGGTGTGTCATCAATGAAAGTGATGTGCAGTTGCATCTAGCACAGTTTAGAGAATATTGGCATATTTAAATGTTACTTCCATGTACAATATCTGCAATGTTTTATATGTGGTCTTAGGATAACAACTCGATGCCTACATCCAACAGCAGCTAGAAATGTTTTTCACATGTTATCGAGATATTAACTTGGAGTAATAAAACTTACAGAAACTTTAGCGAAGAAATCCAATTGAGCCAGAGTGAACAATACTTGCTTCTGAAAGTGCAATAATTAAACTATAAAATACAAACACACCCATACATAGGTTAAATCCAACAATCTAACAAATAAAGATAATTTAAAATTATTTTAACACTACCTAGGAAGTATAAGATGCATGTTTACCAGTGAAAAAGAGCAATTATATTTTCTTTCAGAAGCAAACCTTATGCAAAGTGCTAAACAAAGACGTACTAACAATTAGATTAAAGATTAAAATATTGAACCATACAATATTCCGTCTACTAAAGGTAAACAAATCACTATCGCGATATATTTTTTTTATATTCTTAAGTTTCAGTTGTATAGATATGTAAGAACCCAATAATATTAGCAATCAGTTCTTAACATGATGGGGAAAATTTCGAACTACGTGGAACTGTTTACCTGATACATTAAAATCTTTTAACAAATTTATTCTGTTTTGTGACACTTAGAATTTAGAAACTGTAAGTTGTTGCTTAGTCATTAGACTGAATGACCGGTGACATTTTCGGCTTTCAAATATATTTGTAACGCTTTTACAACCAGTATACCGGTTGCAACTGTTGTATAAATGTCAGTTTGCCATACATGCAAGCAAGCTATGAAACTGAGCATTCTCTAGTTCAAACAACTCTTCTTTTCGAACAATAGACAGACACAGAACATTTTGAAACTGTCACCATCGCCTTACGTGACAAGCGTTCGTACTCTCTAACAAAGAAAAGAGTGAAAGCCAATAAGCTTTGTATATTTTAACACAATTTATTTCCCTAGACAACAATGTAAACTATGGTAAATAGGACTTACAGTTTGTGAATATGATCAATTTTTTTATTCTAAAAATAAAAACACCAAGTCCTATCACTAAATAGTCCTATTAGAATCCAGATTCGAGTCCTGATGACTTACAAATATGGAAGGCGATGACATCAAATGTGGTCTAATATACGAATATCAACAATTCCTCACTTGAATCAGTCTTTCTTTCCAAATAATTCCAAAATAAATTTCCATGAATAAATGAAATAAAAAGAATTTTAAAACCTACAAGCAATTTAATCACATATACGTAACAATCTTCACTTGAATGCGCTAGACTATATAAAAAATGTGTGGGACTGAATTCACATTTCCAATAGCAAATATGTCTCTCACATCAAATTCTAACTTAGAACTAACTCCAGTATCTGAGATTAGCTTCTCTTTTAAGTATAAATCATTTGTAAAGCTTTTATTAGAAACAAGATGATAAAATATTCTTCTTTATGCTTGAAATAAAGAACTAAAAAATCAACATTAAGATAACATTTCACACGGTATTACAATGTAGGACAGGAAATCATATAAAATAAATTACAGGAATTATAAATGATAAAGAGCCATCAGTGCCAATGAGGTTAAAGGGGACAGAGTGCAGAATATTGCAAATGAGATTGAAGATCTGACACAGGAATCAAACTATTTTTAAAATAAAAACAGTCTATTCAAACAAGAACGTCCTAAAGGACTATTTTGAAAAAGGGCTATTTTTTATTGGAAAAGTTCTTGTAGATATCCCAAATTTGCTTCATTGCATTATTAATGTATAAAATCATCCTATTCTGTATTAAATATACATATAAATTTCTTTTATATAGCTAAATATGACCTTTGAACATGGGTTGGCATGAGAAAGTTAAGAGAAAATGCTGGGATTTGAGATACTTAAACTAGAAAAAAGATCTAAGTGTAGGGATGCTGAAGCTAGGTATTTAACTGACTGATTATTTTTATAAACTTTTTGGATTCTCATATTTATTTATGTGAGTACCTTTGCTTTAATCACTAAAAACTAATAACATTCTTGAATTTTGTTGTCTATGTATCATAGTCGCTGTTTTCTCTGTTGCACAGTAGCTACCCACATATCGCTACGCGTAAGCAATTAGACCTGCATTCCAGAGTGCGCTATATTATTTCCCTCATTATCATGCTAAAAAACTTAGGGAATAAGAACTATTCCAATGTTGTTTTTTTTAAACAATGTCATATATTAATTTTTTATACTTTAAATAATAGGTATTTTTATTCGTTTGCATCGCGATACTGTTTGCAACGTTTAATTTGCTATTGCAATGTAATTCATTACATGTAATCTTAAAAATCAATTTTCAGATGGAAATAACATTTATAACCAGCGTATTTTTCACTAAATGTTGTTCATTGGGTCTTCCTTCATATATTAACAATATTAATTCTTTAAAACTAAGGCATTAACTGGGCAAACAACAAAGAATTGTCTGCAGTTACATAATCTGTTTGAAAGAAATATCTCATCTGTATAATATACAGGCTGAACAACACAAGCTTCAGTAGATCAAACGCCAGGTTTAATTGTCCCAAAGTTTTTTTGTTTTTTGTTCCCTCCTTTTAAGAATTAATATCCATTATATATTTATATACTGTGAATTTACAGGTTTGAAGAAACAACTGTAACTGCTCAGTTTTCAAAACCAACAAAACAATAATGCGCAATTTGAAAATCATTTTATATTTGTCATGCAAGGTAATATATTTTATCAATGATATTCATCTAAAAGAGAACTATGCAAAGGTGGTCAATCATGACTTCATCAGAATATAATGATATTGGATCCACTGTTGTGAAGCGGTTATTCTTCCGTAATTAGATAGTATAACTTTCATAAAAGTTTATTTACATTCAAATATTTGATACTGAAAATTCATACATCTTGTGGTGCACTTGTCCACATGAAGAAAAATTGGCTTTAAACTTGCTTAATAATCAATAATTTATCTAACAAAACAAAAAATAGAAGTCATCTCCAATTAGTGCGAACAATGTCCACAGTCGCGATGGAAGCCAAGTAACTGAATTTATTTATATTTTTTAAATTGCAAATATACATTATTTTGATTACGTCTACACCAGAAACCATCAATTATATGAGCCTCAAATATTTGCTAATAATTTTATTTTTATGTTCTTAAAGTGTAATATGTTTAGGTATGATTTTCATCTAACAGTAAACTAGAGGAGAATGGCCAAATATCTTGCATCATAAATGATTTTGGTGGTACCAGGATTGTGACGTGGTTATTATTCATTAACTATAGGGTATAGTTTATTTATTATTTGTTTGGGCTAAATGTTGTAAGGCCTAATTTTATCACATTTTCCTAATCAATCCTTAAAATCAAGACAATCTGGGTTTTGATTGACACAATATTTACATGCCTACTAAATTAATGACTTTTCTTGCAATTACTGAAATTAGAAAAGATACATTTTGTTCCCAAACAGTGGGAAACATATGTCAAGGTCAGGATAAAAGCTAAAGTAAATGAACTTATGTATAGTTTGTTAGGTTAACTGAAATGGATAATTGTATTATTACTACCCCCAAACCAGCAAACAAATAATAATCATAACAAGTTTATTCAATATGTATATCTAAATAATGCATATTATTGTAATGGTATATTTTCTTTATTTCATCAATTGATAACCTCATAACTTTATATACTCATTTATTATAACAACAGAAAACCATAAATATAATAACATTTATTCAGCTGATATCCTGCTTCAATGTAAGTATACTACAATGACTAATAATAATAATAATAATAATAATAATAATAATAATAATAATAATAATAATAATAATAATAATAATAATAATAATAATAATAATAATAATAA
>JAEAOA010001107.1:1855000-1950000 GCA_016746295.1 Potamilus streckersoni | reverse complement strand
TAAATAAAAAAAAAAACTTTTAAATGGTTTTTCATAGTTTGCTCTATCAGTTTTCACTGTTTGTTACTTTGACATCTTGTGACTCACTTTAATGCATATATAAAGACAAAAAGTCTTTTATACGGTCAATGGTGTCATGAAAGCAACTGATATGTTCTACTTGTTTTCTACGGAAACACTTACTCATTAAAAAAAAACTTTATACAGATATTAGTTGTTTGTTGTCCTTAGACTGAAATCAAATTGGTTACTTATGTCTTATTCCTTATAGAGATTCAACCATGTTCACATCCATGTGGATGCTTATTCCTTAACCATATCCAGTTGATTAGTTTCGCCTATTCCCAATAAAATATGTCATTGGTTGCCACTTACGCTTTGCTTATTGAAATATATAAATCTGAACACTCTTCAAGGCATTTGTTGCAATTTTACTTACCCAGCTGGGAAAATATCAATGTTTCTATATAAATATGAATAACGATAGCTCACCGATTATATGGAGAAAGAGTTCAGGATACTATAAGGTATACATGTTTAGTAATATGATATTAATTCGTTGGGCAATGTGTTTTTGTCGTATATTGCAGTGTATGGCATGAAATATTAGATTTCGGCTTCCAAAAGCTTACTTATGACTCATGCAAGTATGAGACACAAGAAACCCCTTACAAATGTAAAATTGGAGATTTATATTATGGCGTGTGTATAGAGGAGATTTAATTATAATATTTGCGAGTTTATGAAATCTTCAGTAGACATCGTCAAAATAATGATCAACCTATGGGTACGTGGTATGAAAATGGCAGAATGTGAATCTATGGTATTAGATGAGTTTTATTTCAAAGCCTCTTGAACAGTATCTAGTTAGGGATCTATTCCAACAGTAAGAGACGTTTAAAGAAAAGTATTTCCAATTTACAGAAAACGGGAGCCCAATATATATAGTAGATATGATAAAACTCCTTATTAGACTATCTATTCAACCCGAATCTGGATCTTGCAGTATACCCATAATATGATTTTGACATGGATCGTTCTTTAGTAGGTTCTACGTTTTGATACATTTGATATGGGAAGTATTGATAACCACTATTGTCTTTGAACAGATTGTAGCGAAATTTGCAATGCCCGAAACCCTACATTGAAAGCTTGATTTCAATCTCTGTTTGACTGTTTCAAAACTAGCTAAAGTTTATTTTTTAAATCGTCTAGCCAATTACATGAAATTTGGGCTTATATAAAAGAGAGGGACGGCTACAACCCACGCCGTAAGAAGAATATATATTATGTATGCCACATGGGCCATTACATCACCTCATTAAAGAGTTTTCACATGAGCCTTATTTCTAGGGATAATGTCCGTCCATACCTTTATAATGCAGTGGTATATATAAGGTAAACTATGAATACAATGTTGCCATGCCTTCAAAAACAATATCACCAAATCCATCTTGAAAGGTAAGGCAGTATGACTATAGTTCCCAGCTGACTCTCTGTAAGGTTGTAATTTTAATTATATCTGACGATATGCCGTTTATGAATCTACGATAAATACATATAAAGATTCGGCCCTTAGGTAAAAAGTGCTCCATTTTTCTTTAATCTAATTTTTTAAGCCAGATATTTTGAAGTAGGATAATACTCTTGTGTCATGTTTAAAAAGATGGCCACTAAAAGGTGTTGATGGATATTCTTGCTAAAGACATATTGGCTTTTGTTCATGACAGTGCTATTCGCCAAACAACCGACCCATCATATCTACTCTTTTCAAAGAACATTTACTACAGAGGAATAAATAATTTTGTTGCATTTATGCTAAACATTTCGATCTTATTATTGGTACTCAATAGCAATCATCCATATTACTCTCTCATTGTTATCACAGAAGTCAAAATGAAACAATATATAGTACTGAAGAGTTTCTGTCTTGTTAAATGGGACAGTGACACATTCTTTGGAAGCTCTGACCAGACCAAATGTCTCCAATAAAACTGAAACAATACTTTAATTGAAAATCATTTGCGTAATTACCAAGGAATATTCAATGGCCTACTTCCAATGCAGTTTACAATTGAATATTTTTAAAAACTACGTTTAGAAAATTTGAAACATAGAAGTGTTTGTCTACTTTGGATTCCTCAGTATCACTTATGAAAAACCATTTCTCTTTCCCCTTCGTCTGGAGAAACTTCATGGAGACTCATATAATTCTGTTTGACTGAGGTTATGAAAACAATGTCATAAATTTTGCATTTGTTACGAGACAAAGCTATTCCTAAATGGAAGAATTTGATACTAACCATTTCGGCTTTTTAGTATATGAAACAAAATATATTCAAATTAAACAAAAGCAATGGGACGATATTGGTTATGACTAACCAAGATAATCTGGACTGAAAATGTCCACAATGCAATAGTTAAAATCAGGTAATGGAGAATTGCACATTGTCCTTAATGAAGTAGTTTAAATCAGGCAAATGCGGTTCCTTCAATGTTCACTTCTGAAGACTACATGGGACATTCTAAAGCTAGCATAGCCAAGTGTAATAATAATAATAATAATAATAATAATAATAATAATAATAATAATAATAATAATAATAATAATAATAATAATAATAATAATAATAATAATAATAACTGTAAACCCCTTCAGGACAAAATACTTTATATCTATTTTGTTTGAATGATCTTTGGAGAGAAGTTGTCTGAATATGTAGCGACTTTCATATTTAATTAAAAACAACTTATTACCCTTAATGACTTGTGTCCATTTTCGTTAATTTCTTCTGACCTATCACTAACAGGTTTTTGTGTTTCTTATTAATTTTTGGTAAAGCGGCTGCATCATTGGATTTCATATAGGAATCATTTATACAAATATTGAAGCCCTTCATCCCAGGGTGTTGTTTTCTGTAAATTATTATATCATTTGTAACAGTATACGACCCCTCAATCCAATGATGATTTGTTCTGGTTTGTTTACATTAAGTTTGGCCGATTTTAAGATTTTGACTATTTGTTGGAAACTGTGGCCACAGTTGATTGCGTAACCTCATCATTTGTATGCATTCGAATATCGTTACCCCCAAAATAATTCTATCAAATTTGGACCAACTTCAGTTTATGGTGATGAACAAGAAACTCAAACATTTTCCATGTTGAAAACTTGCACATATATTTCAAGATGGAATAGCATCACCAGAATTTTTTGAAAGATTTTCAGGTCAGTTTGCAAGGATGTTTTCTGTCAAGGTCATGATTGTTCTATGTCTATTGAATACAATCTGGCATACATCGTTTAAAAGTATTTCTATATAGCTACGGACAGCCATCGTTTTTACAAATTTGAAAGCCTTTTAAACCAGGAAGTTTATTCTGATTAGGAGCAAATTATGTTCACATATTTTGGAGAATAAGTACCTTAAAGTATTTTTTTTTGTTTCAGTAACAATTGATCCGCATAAGTTTGTGCAAACTTGAAAAGCCTGCTGACCGGACTGTTTTGTTTCAAATTTATATACAAGGTAGTTTTGATCAGAAGTCGTTTGAAGGTCAACTCCTGTAACAGCTTAGAATATCATTATATGATATTCACATCCACATGACTGATGATATCCTTGTTAAATGTCCTCTCTCCGTCTCTGGTAGATTTCCTTAATTGTTATAATGTGTTTGATGTTCGTTAAAACAAAGTCCAAAACATAAAGTCCAAAATGTTTGAAGATATGTAACTAAGAAGACAATGTCAGCTCGGGTTTCATAGCCCTTTACATATCTACTCCTAGGAAATACAAATTATTATAAACAGGTTTCAATGACCTTGAACTCCTGCCTTTACCTAAAAATGTAGAAACATTTACATTTTATTGCTCAACTTACCACGAACATATCTTCTGACATTAGAAACCAGAATCTTTAGTTGTCCTTATTACCCTAGGAGCAAACCATCCACATAGTCAGGGAACTTATACAAAACCAAACGCTATCCTGCAAAGCCGCATTGCTCTCTTCTAGAATGGTAATAAACTTCGCTGTTTTGGAAAGGAATCAAAGTGTAACATATATATTATAATTAACAGACCTCCACGATTTTGATCAATATTCATCATTTATACCGGTTGGCAGTAACTGATGTACATGTCAAAAATCATTCTTTCAGTGACAGTTATTTTTACCATTATACTTTTGACCCGGATACCAATCGATTTCGTTCTTAACAGTGTGTAAGTTATCTATAAGCTTAAGTCAAAGCGCATGATTAATGACTTGGGGGTTTCTTTTGCAACAAACAAAATCTCACTTCTCTTCTCTCCGTGACATTGGCATTTACTTTTAAACTTTTCATACCAAACTTGGTATTTTGCGTGTCTAGGCTTGTAAAAAAGTAAAATGTAAAGAATTAAGAAACAAAGCTTTGTAAAATTTAACAAGATAATTTATTTTCCTTAGCAAAACAAGATTAAAATGAGCAACAATTCCCATTAATAAAAGGGTGTTAAAAAACGCGGTCAGATGGCGTAATTAAATCATTATTATATCAATAATAACACTAAATATGAAATCTGGTACCGCTAAATGAGATCGACAGATACTAAAGATAATTAAAAAATATATTTCAGTCCGTCAAACAAAATTTACAAGAGCGTCAGGAGTCGAAGGTGAAATTTGTAGACAGTACAGAATAGTTATTTAAACCAATTGTAGCACCAACCAAGAAAATTGTTACAGCAAAAAAGGTAGCACAAAAAGCTCTTGAGACTTTGCCTGGCCGTCTTCAAACAACAAGACCGCCACCCAAGCAACCTCCTCCAACACCACAACCTACTCAACCACAACCTGAAGATCAGCCACCGCTGAAAGCTAAAAGAGAGCTAATAGATACATTTACGCCGGAAGGTATTGCCAATATCAAGGACGCAGACCAAATAAATGATATTGCTGCATTGGTTATTGTAAAAGAGAACGGTATGTAAAACCCGAATATATGAAAAACACGAGATCTACTCATTGGGTTAATGATGTATATCGCATAGCTTCTGACACTCCGCTAATCATATCTGATAAAGATGTCAATCAGTTTAATGATTTTTACTGGAAACTATCTCAAACAAGTAAGGAAGGAATGGAGACAAAAAGAAATAAAGTTGCAATTTTGAAAAATCTAAACCTTCAAAGAAACAAACCGAAACTAAATGAAGTCGAAACTTAATAAGGTTCAACGATTAAGAAGAATATTTGGAATCTGAAGAAATGATGTTTGACAAGTTCTTATTTTTGTGTCGCTGAGAAATCAATGATATCCATTTTATTAAAATAAATAATTATATGCATTTTTATTGTGTTCGATGCAGAGCTCCACCACCAGTGGATTGATAATAATAACGACGAGGAATAAAAAGCGTGCACTTACAGGTAAGTGTCTGAAATGTGATACAAAAAAATAATAAAGTATCTCCCTTGACAAATCTACGAAGACAGCTGGTGATGTCGCTGCTTCACCTGGAAAATTACCAAGGGCTGCATGGACTAAATATCCAGGCGACAAACAACTTCTTGCATATAATTATTGTGGTTCTGGAACTCGACTTGATATCCGACTTGACGAACAAAACCAACCAAGACTTGGAAAGTATCCAATTAATGCGATTGATCAAGCATGCCACGTTCATGGTATTGCGTATGAAAATAAAAATTTGCAGCATCTACATATTGCAGATATAAGTTCATTCACCCGTTAAATTAAAAAAAATATATCTCAGAAAAACACGCTAGGTTTCTAGCAACATCTGCGAATGAAGGTAAATTAGTATTAGGGGCCGGTAATAAACATTTTGATGTCAACGCTCCAAAAAAAGTTCATCAGACAGATATTTTGTTCTTACCTCATGAAACTATCAGGATTCGTAGACGTCAATGACGCACATACAAATACGCGTTAACTGTCGTTGACGTTGCAAGTAGATATAAAGAAGCAAAACCACTATCACCTAAAAGAGCAACTGAAGTTTCGTCTGTGTTTGAACGAATTTATCAACTTGGACCCTTGCGATGGCTACATCTATTACATGTTTATCCTCTCAAAGATTTTCATATTGCAGTATCATCTCTGATGACGAAACATACTGCAATTCAACCGTGTCAGGTAATAGCTGAACGATTTCATCGAACACTTGCTGAGCGGTTATTTGGATATCAATACGTGCAGGAAATATCCCTGAACAAATTTTAGACAGACAAAAGATCTCGTGAATGGGTTGCAAGATCATCAAGTATGATAATTGCGTTAAATGATGAAATTACTCGAGCAGCTTTTATGAATCCTGCCAATGCGATCACAAAAAAAACATATACCAATACAACGACATGATTCTTTCTCAATACAACTAGTGCTAGGTAATGTGGTAATGTCAGATATTAATGTGTACCTGGTGAACTTAAAAGCGATACAAAATAGCAACTGATCACATACGGAGTGTAAGCATACAAAATTTCCAATGTGGTAAGATCCACGGGTAGACATGCAATCTACAGACTATATTCAATTGCTCCTCAGCGTACATTTGTGCGTGAACAATTGCAAAAGTGATTCCAGAAGACACACAATAACCACCTCGTTCACTTGTGTGAACTGGCACCCCTACGTAGATTGCATTCAAATGCATTTCAACATCATATTTTTGTGTGTATTAATTCCATTTTGCGGTGTGCTGTTTTGGATTAATATACTGCCAAAACGTATTACAGTTACAGCGCGCACAATTATTATTCTGGTGTTTCAGTGTCATAATATAATCAACATCAAGATCAAAGTTTAGTTTACGTTTTTGTCACTTTGTTGATAACCAAAGCATGTTTACTTGCTGACAAAGTCATTATTAACTATATAATCGCCAATCTTTGTGACGAATGAATCGTTATAGCGTATCCTAGTGTAAATGGAGTTTTGACCATCCTTAAGGCGCTCTCAATAGCAGTGACAGAAAGTAAACCAATCATTGAGAACGAGTTTTTTATCACCACAACCTGGAATCTCAACATCAGTATTTTGTTTCCGTATATCTACTGGTCGATAACACAAAATAACAGGTATATGTTAAAACTTTTCTTTATGCAACAAAACTAATTGTTGTTGAAGTGTGTCACGGACTAGCTTTCTACTTGCAACTATCAAATAAGCAGGTCTTCGCAAATTCCAAAAATCATTTATATGGAATTACTTCACGAATTATCTCACATTTGATTTTATTTGTCTGTAGTTTGATTAGCTTTTAAAACTTTCTCAATCGTTTATCAAATGATCTGTGCTCTGTGATCGTCAATTTTTTTGCGTAATAATCCACAAATATTCGTGTGGAGACTATCCAGCAAAATGCGGTGGTTGACCATTATCGCCACACATTATCACAGCTGCAGCATTTGTCAAAAGCCAATCAAGAAATTATTTAAACCTTTCAACGATATCGTACAAATTTCATCCCAGATATTAATTTCAGGAATAGGTTTTTCACCCATTTTTTCAGCGTCCGTGCGTCTCCACACCAACCAAAGAAACTATGATAAATTTGGGATTTTACTTCTCGTTCATTCATTTATCTGGTGAGTCTATGTGTAGGAGTCAAAACAATTATGTCAAGATTCCGAAATAATTCCATTACAAACGTTGTTTTACAAGAACCATAACACCCATTAAAATAAATAGTTTTATGTCTAACAACATGAGCATATTAACAAGGTGCTGATGACAATTATTATATTTGATTATTCTTGTAATATGTCCACTTTATTTCAATGTCTGCACATTCAGAATAACTTTTATTTTCTTGTTGCATTTTCCGTCCGCCCCATGAGGCATAGGTACCAATCTTTAACACATCCACATATATTTTTTTATATAAAATGAATTTGTGGCAACCCTAACAATGAAAATTACGTGCAGATTCGTATGACTCTATACAGGCGAATCCAATTATAACTACATATTCCAAAAATGAAAATTATTTTATCATTAACACGTGATATGTAAACATTTATTACGTTACAATGGCATCATTTTCATTCAGAAACATATAAAGAAGCGTAATTTCGTGAAAATCAGGTGTAAATACGACCAACCGTTAAACAGGGCTACTGTTAACAAGATTTCAAATTGGAGACCATGACCATAGATTTGGCAGTACCATTTGTTTTAATATCATACAGATAGCATGCTATTATTTTAGTAACAAGAGTTATTCAATAGGTCTAATACTCTGGTAACACAAATGGATTTTGATGAATCCATTATCAGACAATTTCCTATTTCCAACTACTGATGAGTGATGAAAAGATATGGTTGCCATATTGGATATAAGATCTGCAACTTGTTAATCACGTATTGACTACACATCATAAGATTATGAAATAACAAATTTCATGTGCTTCTCTGTTTTGGAAGACTAGAAGACTCTAGTTAAAATACTTTCAAACTAAACGATATGACAGCCTTATTCCATACCATAACCTAAACAAATTTAATTTTGCATCAAGTTAGACATCCTTTGGTGAAATGTCCAAATGCGATGCGATATGAGCAGTCAAGAAAGAGGCTTACCAATAATATATGGCGACCCTACTTAGCATCAGATAAGTATCTTTATACCAGAGGTGCTCAGGTGGAAACCCAATCTCGACATGACTTTCCATTTAAGAAAAGTAGTTACAAAACGATTCTCAAGATGGATCCCTTGGTCACCATTAAGTTATAACTCCACAACATATGTTCAAACCTAACACATGTGAACATTAGATGAAGAAATATAACAAGACTTTTATGTTGACTGTCATAATTTCCATGATAAATGTGAGATCAGCACTAAATGAGGAAAACTAGACACCATACTAAGTGTTTTTGTGAAAACCTCATGTACATAGTATATCCTTTTCAGAAGGAACGGTAATAATAAGTTGCAAGATTGCTTCTGTGGTGTCCATATTGACAATCCGAGAGGCTCGAGTTTAATTTAGGACAAACAACAAGCATAGAAAGCCTTCTTATAAATGTGACTTTCGGCTCAAGGGTAAATACTGATCAGACTTTCATGATGCCTGATGTGGCATATATATTGTGTTTTGCATCTGCATCGTTTTTATTGATTACCATTTAGGCACTATAAAAAGTGATTTTGTAAAAGCCATATTGATATGATCATCAATTCAGCTGAAGAATAGATAACAAGATTTGCATTATGGCTTCTCTGGTCTCCATGTTGGATGTCTGAGTAACAAGCTTCATGGCAGTCAGCGAAGTAGCAATAATAAATATATTTTTACGGACATGTGACAATAGCACATTCCATAACTACTTTTTGCCTACTTACTTCCAACATGTCTCCATGGCTTCAAGAGGAGAATTGCTGCACATAGCATGATTTGCTGTTGGCTGAGTGGTCGTGATCTGTACAAAGTGGAAGTTGTTTACTGTTTACGACCCTTCAAACATGATCAGAAAAAGAGAGAAGGGGTGACGCCCATTTATGATTGTCTTTATTCCTTTCTGTAGCAACTTAGTTCTGGTATTGAAAAATCGTACTCATTCATTTCATAATACACATTTGCTATCTGAGATAACGAATGATATATAACGCCACATTAGATTTTGCATATTATTAAGATAATGCCATTTTAATAGAACTATATTGTAACACTGGTTTATGCAATGAATATACTTTTTAAATTATTTTTCTGCTACGTAACATAATCCACAGATGAATTCGTGTCTTTACTTTTGATTGTCTTGCGCATTTTATCCTTTTAGGATCATATGAATGTCAATGATCTTGCACTTAATGCTATGGAAAACATGATACGCGTCAAATACGTAACACAATCGCATTCATATCTGACCATACTAATGAAAAAATTGCATAAATTCCGATAGTTATGCTCCTCGAGTCTTACCATGAACATAATATACGATTTATATTGATATATAATAAAATCATTTTAAATGGGTAATTAAAACTGGAAAAATCATAGTTCTGGTGGATGCTGTCTGAATATACAAAGACAAAATTAGTGATAGAGATAACGTACTATCTAACAATCCGGAAATATGAACACAATAGCAACGTTAGTTCATTGTCAAATTGAATTTGTTTATATTGTGAATAATACACGATGCATTAATGAACTATAAACCAGTTTCGCATGCATGGGCAGGTGAACTGCATAAGCGTATGTTATTGTTTAGGTATATGTATATGTATGTGAGAAACAGAGAGAGGGGAATGCATAGACGGTGGGTTAGCATGGTTAAGATTTACTCATCTTGATTAGGATTTAAATTGCACTACTTTATCATAATTATAATAATAACGTCTCATTTTCTTCAATTTGGACATAGTACCACAGCATCCATCAATACGGTCTGTTGTTTTTGATCTTGATGTGTGTTAATTAGCAGCATAGAGGGTGAACAGACCACTTTGTCTGAGATTTTATTTTTGAAAAATAAAGGTTCATACGAAGGCTGAAAAAATGTCGATAGCGTTAAACCAAAAACATCTCTAATTGGGTTTATCTTATCTCAGTCTCTTTGTTGTTTTTTTTTACCCGCTGGTCACTTAGTATTGGTTATTCACCCTCTCTGCTGCTATAAGTATAAATGTTATCAATAATGAATATTGGAGAACCTCATTCAGCTACATTAGCTCGAGAGCAACTAAAAACAATTAAAAAATATTTAACTGTTCGTGATTCTGTTAAGCAACAACTACAATCACGTCAGGAATCTCACGTTGAATTTGAATAGGTTACAAAATAACTATTTAAACATATCACTGATACCACTAAAGGTCTTCTTCCTGCGTTAGAAAAGACTGCTCAAACAACTGGAAAAATAACATAAATAACTTAAAATACACAAAAAAATATTCTTAAAGACCTTTCAGCGAAACTAGCTGCTGATCAACCAATACAATGGGTATTTGAATGCGCTAAAGCACTAGCTCCTGAACTAAAATCATAGGTCATATGACTAATGCTGAACAGTTAAATAACGTTAATGAAGATACTGTTAAAGTAATTAAGAATAACATTAAAGACCTACAATTTGTTGAATTTGCTGTGAATATTTATAGTCGAAGAGATAAATTAACGAAACCTGAATACGCTAAAGATATTAGAACCCGTGAATAATGGCAAAATCATTATATGTCATACGTATGAGTGTATGAATTATATCAGAAATATGTTAGGGAAATTGATAATTTAATACAATCAAGAACAAAGTAAAACAACAAAGCAAAGAACTAAAGAAACAAAAACCTCCAAAACAACAAAAATAACCAAAACCATTTGAGCAAACACTTCATGATTATCCAGAATCACGAAAACAAAATCTCATTGGAGGAATACGAGCTGGTAATAATTAATGAGAAATCATTAATGAAACAGCCGATATTTGCAAACGATTTTTTACAGGTGGTGTTATGGATATTACTGTATATCAGTCCTTTGTTAATGAAATCGCCGACGATTATCACAGTGATTAGATACAATTAGTGATAACATTAGTTAATAATACGATGATGATACATAGTACTCAACGTGGACCTACCATGGTCAGGGTAATAAATTAATAAATTCACGATTGCCAGAAGACAAACCAACCTACGGATATTGACTAGGTATTGTTGTTCAGGGTGTATTTAGAAGGTTAGCCCAAAAGCAATACAGATTGTAAAGAAATTTGGAATGAAAGCTATTGATGTTGTTCGTGAAAAAAAGTCAGGCGCTTTTGATGATATTGCTAGCAAAGCTTTCTCAGACTAACACAATTAATTCGATGAAAACCTCAACCTCTAAAATTACCTAGCACTGAATCAAATGTTTGTAAAATAATAAATTAAGCTGATACTCAAAAACTAGCGGAGTTGGCTGATGTTCCAATGTCGGAAAAAGAAGATAATATAACCGCTAGTCTGATAGCAGGAAGTGGTCTTCGTGTTAGACGATAATAAATATAATAAAAATATTTAAGCTTATGTCTGATCTCGTATTTGACATGGATGCACCAGTTCTCAAAGATGAGTGTGCGCGATTATCAGTATTATTCTTATGGCGCACGACAGCCAAATCAGCGTGGACGAATCGAACTACAGGTTCAGATATTTCTTACCCGCTGAAGCATTTATTGACGTCGAAGTTGAAATTTTAAAAACAGATAATACTGAATATGTAGCCGATAATAGTGTTAGTTTTTTAATAATGGTATTATGGCGTTGTTTGATAGGGCACATACATGATTGACGGAAATATTTTGAATCAATTCAGAAAGATGTCGACGTCGCTTCTAGAATTCTTGGCCTTGCAAGATACAGCGATGATTATTCAAAATCAGCTGGTCCATCAATGATGTTTACCAAGGATACGTCTGATCATCCTGACTACGTACCATATGATGTTAGACGACCAAGAAACTTTGCCAACAACGCCGACGCTGACGTTACTTCGGTGGTTCATGGTGCTTATGCAAATTTCAACTTGGGATTCACATCACGTCGAGCGATGTTGAAAGATGGAAGTAGAAGATTTTCATGTGCGATTCCACTGTCACATATCTTTGGATTCTATAGAAATGTCAGAAAAGTCATTTTAGGAGCCAAACATACAGTTGTACTAGTACAAAAAGCAACCGATGATAATGAATATAAAAAACCGCTGGTGATACTGGTAAAGTAGTAATAACAAAACTATCATTATGGATGTCTGAAGAAGATGGGTTGCTATATTGTATGAGTCAAGGTGGTAAATCAACGTTATCATGGTTAAAAAGATTCACAGATAGTGTACAAAGTATAATTAACGGTTTATGTATGTGGCAAATAGCTTCTCAGCAGGAGTTTCTGCAACAAGACATATTTATTGCATTACAAAATGCTGCACGAGTAAATGATCAAACGCATAGTATTATGATATTTGATAAACTCGGTGTTTCTGAGGTTTCGTTAATGATAAATGGACATCAGGAACCATCCGAGGATATATTATTGAATTTTGATCAAAATCATGTAGCATGTGCATATCATCGTCTTATGTCGTTCATGGGACGTGATGAAAACATTGATACTGGTTTACAAATATCACAGCTAGATTTTACAACGCTGTATCCTATTTATTACTTTTCACGAGAAGATTTAGATTTGACCAAACAATCTGTTGTAGATATACATTTTCGAACTCGTGTGACTAGAGGAGCTGTTGCAAATTATAGAGCAATCGCTGCTATATTCATCGATAAATCAATGCTACTTGAAGGTGATGATGGACAAATGAGATTCGTTGATGCCCAAGTAGAAAATATCTTTCAAACATGTAATTAGATTGCTCATAATATTATAATGTTATAAAATCATGTTAATGTCAGTCATACTCCTGGTCAGATCAAAAAGCTACAATCCAAAAATAATTGTGCGGTAAAATTATCACTAAAGCGAGAACACATCGCAGGTGGTCCGAATAAGCTATCGTTATCAGAACGTCAGTATAATCACTTCAATGAAGCCAAGCAATCAAAGAATGGGATACGACTTAATCTTTCTGCGAGTGTCATTAAAGACATCGCTAAGACTGGTGATATATTTCCACTTCTCGCAGCTATACCAGCATTAATAGCCGCTGCAGCCCCAGCTGTTGCACAAGCAGTTGCATTGAGCGCTGTTGGAACTGCTGCTAAAATGGCGTTCAAGAAATCAGCGGGTCAAGGAATAAAAACATCCAAAATAGGGGAAAAGGTCTAAGACTTCCAGGGACCCCGCATTCGTGTACGAAAAAGGCCAAAGAATGGGGACAATTCGATGATTCTCCCTATGTTTAATTTTGATGTACTTAATGCCGCTAAAAGTTAAAAATAAAAATCTTCAGATGCGTTTTATGCTTGATCAATTACCTACCGTTGCAATGCAACATGAAACTAGTATTATTAATCTTGATAAAAACTGAGGACCATGCACGCATTGGGTTGGATATGCAATTGATCCACGTGGAATAGTTTATTTCGATTCGTATAGGTTGGCGCCACCAAAGGAATTTCTTCAGTATGTCAGCAATACAAATATTGCTTCGATCTGGTATTCAATATTACCAGCACAAAATATAACGGATCCCACTATATGTGGTCGTGAAATCCTCGCTGTACTTAATGCTGTAGCAAAATCAACAGCGTCGCCTCATAAAGTCGTGCATGAATATACTACGATGAGACATTTAAACAGATCTTTAGTAAACATGATGGTAGATATTTATGGAAGATCTCGCGGTAAGGATCAGAAAGTCGATTTATCTAAATACGCAACTATTGATCAGCTCAGAAATGAACTCGATGATTTATTACATGTCACAAGTGTGTATCAAAATGAAGTCGTCGTTTTTCAGGATAAACAAGGACAATTAAAAACAAGCAGCATAGAAATGCTAGATGGACTTATACGAATTCCTAACGCGGTTATTAATAACATCGTTACTTTTGCTAATCAAGGTAAATTACAAGATACCGGTAAGTCAGTTAACGATTATGTTAAGAAAGCTGGCGATGTATTTACGGGTGACATAATAATGTCAGAAAAAAATACATACCTTGGAAACCCAACCACAGATACAGACGCAACAGCGCAAAAATACGTCGATGATCAAGAATGTGTTAGTGAGCGGTGGTATCATGCGTTCATTTCGCAATATGAACAACAACGGTATTAATAATCTCAGAGCACCAGAAACAGATTTCGACACTGCAACTACAAAATACGTCGATGATAAGAAAATTCTAATAACAACTTCGTTAGCAACAATCAATGATGGAATTGCCGAATTTATACCTGATTATAATAATGACATACAAACTTTCCTAAATTTTAGTAGACATTTAAACAGATCGATTAATGAGTTTTTAAAACTGCACCAACCGTTGACATAAAACTCGCCGATATTAGCACGAAACTCAACGATATCATTAGTGAAAAAAATCCTAATATCATTGAAAAACTAATCTTGTCAACATGGTCTCAGCAAAATAACACTCTCAAACACATTGCAGAAGTCACTAGTGTGTATAGGCTGTCCGTGCATAGCAGTGCAATATTCAGTATATTTACCATATTGCCAGTGCGTAATTCGACCGATGTTTTTTTTTTCTGGAACTGTTTCTATAGTGTTAAATAAAGATACCGAAGAAACGTATATTCTGATAGCATATAAAAAAGTTAACCGCAGCGTCTTATTGGTGGTGTCTTAAATTCTTAGCTGAAACTCCTCAATTAATTACCTAGAGTCCTAGATGATAGTAAAATGAATCATATGACTCCGTCATTTATTGACGTTCAACGTCATAGATACAATCAGGTGTATAAGTGTCAGACTGAACTAAAAAAAATATCATTGACGATTACACAGTGAAAGTAAAAAAACATATCGCAGACGTATGGTTGTTATTGACATAAACAGTATTTTAAATAATAAGTCGCGCAAATTATTGTAACAGATCATGACTAATACAACGCCGTCAAAAACTACTGAGTTAAGCGTTAAGTTTCCAACTGCAATTCCTGAAAAAGAAATAGCATTAGCACAGTTATGGATTTATCATAGCTGGCCAAATATCAGGTCAAAACCATTCGATGAATTCTCAGCAACTAATTCACTGGTACTTGCAAATAAGAATAAACCTGATGGCACTCCTGATTGGCAAGTTGTTGGAATTTCACCGGGCAGTTATCAAATAGAACAGATTAATAATGAGTTTTAACACAAAATTAAATTCATTACAGGAAAAGACACTAAGATAGCAATCACTGTTTACGAACCAACATTATCAGCGGCGATTGAAAAAAATTATCCTGATTATTTTGCAGATAGTTATCAAAGTTCGATCAGATCAGTGTTATGATGGCCTGATGTTTCCCCTATTTATAATGGAATTCCAGAACCAGCTATAAATGAATTTAAAACAAGTGAAGAAAAATTCATTAAAGGATTTGACTTTGTTCCAAACGAAGATAGATATTACTTTACCTATTTTGACAGTAAAATGATGATGATTATAAAGTTGAACAAGATGATGATGATGATGATGATGAGGAGGAGGAGGAGGGGCTTTTTCTACGTGTTAATAGAATCTAGCACACTTCTTCCATAATCAGACACAAGTGGAATGCACAACTGCACCCATCACGTGTTTACATAAAAAGTGGCTGTGCTAGTTTCTACATGTAGACGGGAAACTGCCAAAGCCCCAATAAAATACAAATTCTTTCAAGATAACTGAATTACGGACATTGGGCATCAAAGTTTCAACACGTTCGCAATAAGCAATTAGACATCATTATATATATATATATATATATATATATATATATATATATATATATATATATATATATATATATATATATATATATATATATATATATATATATATATATATATATATATATATATATATATATCGCGTTGGAATTTCATGTTCGATGTCTTTAGTTCGAATCTTCGAATCTCGTGACTGGCATATGTCGAGCAAAGGTCGACTTTGTGCTAAAATCCTATTTTAGGTGAGGCTCAAGACAACTTCGTTCTATGTTTAAATTCGAAAACGGCTCATTTTCCCATATTGTTATTTTTCCTTTAAATCGAACTTTAACTAGAAACACGAATTAAAAGCATTGAAGTTTAAATATATTAAAAACGTTCGCTGTCAGCAACCCTCCTACGCAATTTAATACTGATAAATAAATATAAAGCAGCTTGATCCTTATTTAAACATTGCATTATTTACCCGTTATTTACATTTCTAATTTAATGTTTGCACTTCATAAGCGCGTATTCAAATAGCTACAGAATTTGTGCAGTACAAATAATTGAGATTTTAGTTTTACTTTGGAAACGCTACACTCTCAAGAAAGATTGAAATTCGTGAGTTACATTCTAGTATTTTAATAGAAGAAAGTATCAACATCTTTATGGTGTAAATTATGTTGACATATTTCTCTGTGAAAATAGAATGTGCTATCTCGAAGAATCACTTCAATCCTTTGTTGTTCTTTGTTTTTGTTTAATTTAACATTCAAGAAAACTGCTGGTACCGAAGGAATGTGGTAACGAACGTGAAGCAAGTGATATTGCTAAATACTCCTTGCTTCTCCGTTAAGTTTACATTGTCAGAATCCTGCAATATTTTACGATGCTGAACAAACTGATATTGCACGCAAGTGCAAATAATTCATTGTATAATGCGTATTTCAGAAGCATTTCGGAATCCTCGCTATTATCATTACTGACCATAACTGTACTTTCAATATAGAAACTTTGATAGCCATATGCCTGAAATACTATTGTTAGTCAAGGGGTTGGGTTGAATGGAACAATATCTATATGGCATCCCCCATTACATGGCATCTTAATTTTAAACATGTGCATTCTATACTAGGCCCAGATGTATATGACAATGTAACGCTCGATGCATCTTATATAGTCATCATGCAACAAGATGATTAAAATGCTATATCTCAATATTTTCTCCATAACGTGAACTGTTGCGCGTAAAATGCAAATCATTTTGCCTATTTTAGTTCATATAAATAAATTTTCCGGAAACACATTATCCCTAAACATTTAATTTTCAGCTTCTCAAGTTACTAATTTATAACTTTTCACTTATTCCATACTATACGTTATATTTGGCTATACCACACCCATCCACCCTGTTAAGCCTATTCGTATTGTCAACAACCATTAAACAGTAATGTAAGTTTGGAGGAAAAAACGGATTTTAAAAAATAAAAGTCACTTTCCGTCGTTTAATTTAGGTGTTTAAGATCCAGTGCAAGTCTATATTAGACCTTTAACACATCAATAAGTTTTCATACAGCTTGTGCTTTCAAACCCAAACCAAAAACCCAAGTAATCAAGCGATGGGCCGTCTGTTAGAATATAATATAAGAGGAGAATGTTGACAGAGCCAGAGGAACAATCAGGTTCTCGTCAAACTTTGGGGCATTTTTGTAGGATCTGGTACTATGGTCCTAAACAAAATTCTAGAATTTGCTGAGCCAGTGCTATATGGCTTTTCACTAACGATGGCAATGTAGGAATGGGATGGACAAATCGTCTTGGACTAAAACAATGGTGGATAGTTGAAACATCTGAGAACCTGCTTATTTGGTTGAAAGTTGGTGAAAAGTTTGGTTAAAAGCGGGATAATATTAGTATTTTGAGTTAATTGTGTTATTTGTTTTTGTTAGTTTGTAGCTTTAATTGAAAAATTTCGCTGATTGATCAAAACAGTTTGAGCTATTAACCACAGACTTGGAAAATGATATTTGGATGCAGACTTTTGCTAATCCTTTGTTTACGTAATATTTACTCGAATTTGGTTTCTGGCAAACTGTCATTAAAAATGGATACATCGTGGCGCTTTGTCCATAGCAATAGCTTGAGAAGAATTTAACAAATTAGAAAACTTTTTCAATAAAATACGCATTTTAATGTTGGATGGTGGGGGTTAATTGTTTAATGATGAAGATATTGATCTGAAAATATAACATAACAAGATGTTCAGACGTGAAGATGCTTCCATCGCCTTGCTTATAAAAACCGATATTTATTCTTTACTTTGCTAGAATTTATTCAAGTAATAATGTTCATTTTATTCCTGATTATTGAATTAATTAAAATTTATAAATTAGTAAATAATAAATATAGAGGTTTAAGTGATGCATTTCTCAATTCTTTCCAACGAAGAATAAGGCATAACTGTTATTCTTAGGTGTTCTATATTTTAACGATTATTTTTTTTTATTCTGCTTTTCTGTCTTCCTCAGTCCTAGAAGACACAGTCCTCTGTGAAATTAAATCTATCTATGTATCTATCTTTCTATCTATCATCTATCTATCTGTCTGTCTGTCTGTTTATCTATCTATCTGTATGTCTATCTGTCTGTCTGTCTGTCTGTCTATCTATCTGTCTGTCTGTCTGTCTGTCTGTCTATCTATCTATCTATCTATCTATCTATCTATATATATATATATATATATATATATATATATATATATATATATATATATATATATATATATATATGTGTGTGTGTGTCTATCTATCTATCTATCTATCCATCTATCTATCAAAGTATTTTCGTCGTTATTGTCACATACTGCCGTTAAAATGAATATATAAACGGACTGGCTGGCTGCAAAAACAACTAGAACATTGTAACAGGGAAGGGCGCTCAAAAGCACTATATTATTAACTAAATAAAGAGATACAGATCTGTGAAATTTTAGGGCCAAACGACGATTTCAGTGATGCGGAAACGTAACTATATTTTTTCTAAATTATCCTTACATAAATGGTTGTAAGGATTATACGAAATACAAAAGGTCAACTGCTACGATAATGCTATCTGTGTTTATCTGTCATTTGACAACTATAGGTGACATAGATCAGGACATTAGGGCCAAAGTTTAGCTACCTCTGCACCTTAAATGTGTCAAACATATTTCACGCTTTCGTGTTTAATTCAATCAATACAAACGTAAATGATGACGAGAAACACTACAATGAGGATTACATTTTTCATAATTTGCGTCCTTGTAATCCAAGCTCAGACAGCTGCTTTGGAGCCAGACAACATGATAGAAATCTTATTGAGAAAGGTAGAAGAATTGGAGAGGAATCAAAACGAATGTAGTAGCTATCAAAGCAGAATGATGTTAGAATTAAGTTATGTAAAGGACAAGCTCGAACAATCCGAGAGAAGAATATCAGAACTTGAAGCTATTGGTAACGATATGAGGTCTGATGAATACACTAAAATTCTGAGCCCAACCTTGGAGAAAGATCCAATAGATGAACCTACGAATAAAACTGTTACTCAATTTATAACGGAAGAGACAAATGTTAACCGCATACCAGGTCATAAAGAGATGACTTCACATAAGCCAGGTAATTAGCATGCATGGTTCTTCAATCTGCTTAGAGCCAAATTTTATTTTGTTCTTCTTTTGCTGAAAAAAAAATTCACAGTTTTAAGCCAGCAATATAAATAATTTCAAAGGGGCAATAAATTATAATGGATTTCTTTGTGATGTGTTTTATATAATTCTGATGAAATCATTATACTAAGATGAAATCATTATACTAAGGAGCATAACTATCAACCAATGAAGTGTCTCTGTGTCTGAGTAATTATACAAATTTGAATAATGTATACACACATTCTCTCTCTCTCTCTCTCTCTCTCTCTCTCTCTCTCTCTCTCTCTCTCTCTCTCTCTCTCTCTCTCTCTCTCTCTCTCTCTCTCTCTCTCTCTCTCTCTCTCTCTCTCTCTCTCTCTCGCATTGGATGACCTATCTAAATGACACCCACTTTTCTCACTCAAGTGAATATTCACTTTTCACCACCCTGTTGATACAGGAATGAAGCAAGAAGCCTTGCCTTACACTTTGTCTAAATAAAGTTGAGCAAATAATTCATTGTATAATGCGTATTTCAGAAACGTTTAGGAATCCTCGCTATTATCATTACAGACCATAACTGTACTTTCAATATAGAAACTTTGATAGTTATATGCGTGAAATACTAATGTTTGTCAAGGATAGGATAGAATGGAAGAAGATATATATAGCATCCCCCATTACATGGCATCATAGCTTTAACCACCTGCATTCTATACTAACCTAACGTATATAAAAAATGTAATGCTCGATGCATCTTATATAGTCATCATACAACAAGATGATTAAAATGTTATACCTCAATATTATCTCCATACCGTGATCTGTTGCGCGTAAAATGCAATATCATTTTGCCTATTTTAGTTCACATAAATACATTTTCCGGAAACACATTGTCCCTAAACATTCAATTGTCAGCTTCTCAAGTTACTTATTCATAATTTGTGACTTATTCCATGCTCATAGGGTATATTTGGCTTTACCACACCCATCCACCCTGTTAAACCTATTTGTATTGCCAACAACCATTAAACAGTAATGTAAGTTTGGAGGAGAAAAAAAATGATTTTAAAAAATAAAAGTCACTTTCCGTAGTTTAGTTTTGGTGTTTAAGATCCAGTGCAAGTCAATATTAGACCTTTAACACATCAATAAGTTTTCATACAACCATTGCTTTCAAACCCAAACCCAAAGACCCCAGTCCGTAAAATCAAGTCTTTTAGAATATAATACAATATGAAATTATTGACAGAGCTAGCGCAAAAATCAGGTTTTCGTCAAACTTTGGGGTATTTTTGTAGGATCTGGTCCTGTAGTCCTAAACAAAATTCTCAAAATTACTGAGCCAGTGCTTTATGGCTTGTCAATAACGTTGGCAAGGTAGGAATGGGGTGGACAGATTGTCTTGGACTAAAACAATGGTGGATAGTTAAAACATCTGAGAGCCTGCTTATCTGGTTGAAAGTGGGTGAAAAGTTTGGCTAAAAGCGGGATAATATTAGTATTTTGAGTTCATTGTGTTATTTGTTTTTGTTGGTTTGGAGGTTTAATTGAAAATTTCCGCTGACTGATCAATCAAGTTTGAGTTATTAACCACAGACTTGAACGATGATATTTGATGTTTGTTCTTCTTTTGTTTAAGTAATATTTGCTCGAACTTGTTTTCTGACAAACTGTCATTAGACATAAACACCTTGTGGCGCTTTGTCTCTAGCAATAGCTTGAGAGTAATTTTAAAACTTAAAAAACTTTTCAATAAAATCCACGTTTTAATGTTGGATGGTGGGGGTTAATTGTTTAATGATGAAGATATTGATCTGAAAATATAACATAACGCGATATTCAGACGTGATGTTGCTTCCATCGATTTGATTATGAAAAGCGTTTTTTATTCTTTACTTTGCTATAAATTATTCAAGTAATAATGTTAATTTATTCTTGATTATTGAATTAATTAAAATGTATAAATCATTAAATATGAAATATATGGGTTAATCTGATACATTACCTAATTATTTCCAAAAGAAGGATAAGGCATAACTGTTAGTCTTAGATGTTCTATATTTTAACGCATATTTTTGTTATTCTATGTTTTTCTGTCTTCCTCGGTCCTAAAAGGCACAGTCCTCTGTGAAATTAAATCTATCTATCTATCTATCTATCTATCTATCTATCTATCTATCTATCTATCTATCTATCTATCTATCTATCTATCTATCTATCTATCTATCTATCTATCTATCCTTTCTATCTATCTATCTATCAATATATCTATCTATCAAGGTATTTTCGTCGTTATCATCACATATTCTGCTGTTAAAATGAATTTAAAACGAACATGGTGCAAAAACCGCTTAAAAGCACTGTATTATTAGTTAAATAAAGAGATACAGATCTGTGACATTTTAGGTCCAAATGACGTTTTCAGTAATGAACAACCGTAACTACATTTTTTCTAAATTATCCTTACATAAATTGTTGTAAGGATTATACGAAATACAAAAGGTCAACTGCTATGATAATGCTATCTGTGTTTATCTGTCATTTGACAACTATATGTGACATAGATCGGGACATTAGGGCCAAAGTTTAGTTACCTCTGCACCTTAGATGTGTCAAACATAATTCACGCTTTCGTGTTAATTCAATCAATACAAACATACATGATAACGAGAAACACTACAATGAGGATTACATTTTTCATAATTTGCGTCCTTGTAATCCAAGTTCAGACAGCTGCTTTGGAGCCAGACAACATGATAGAAATCTTATTGAGAAAGGTAGAAGAATTGGAGAGGAATCAAAACGAATGTAGTAGCTATCAAAGCAGAATGATGTTATAATTATTCTGGAGAGCATAATCATCACCAAAAGAAATATCTCTATGTCTGAATAATTATACGATTTTGAATAAGGTATGCAAACTCTCTCTCTCTCTCTCTCTCTCTCTCTCTCTCTCTCTCTCTCTCTCTCTCTCTCTCTCTCTCTCTCTCTCTCTCTCTCTCTCTCTCTCTCTCTCTCTCTCAGGCTCACACACACATACACTGAGGTGTCAATTATGTCATAGTCTTCACAAGGTTGTTTCCCTTTATATCAGCCTTTAGTATTGATTATAGAGATTAATTCTTACATTTTCCTATCTTTTGAGAGTGACAGGTTAGACTAGTTTCGTTTCTTATAGAGAGATATAAAAATTAAGTAAAAAATGAATTTCGATGAAGGTACTACGATTAATGGGAATATCGATTGTAAATTGAATAAACCAATTGCGACCCAAGAAAGAAATGTATACCTGTTTCGCTTTGGAAATTAAAACCCTAAGTACCGACACTGTTCTTATCATTTCTAAAAGTGAATCTTTCATTTCTTCATGTGCCTTTTAATATACACTCTTGACCTTGAAAAATTTCAGAAAGAGCGATCTAAAAATATAACACGTCAGATATTTAAAAATGCTTACATGAAAGTACTACGTAATTACCTGGGACATTTCACACATGTTTTGAATAAATGGTTGCATGGATGTGCATAAGAAATAATTTGATAGCCGAGTCTTAGACTTGTTTGATTTTAAATATCTCTTTTCAATTTTTCTCTTGGAATCGTTAGATTGGCATACACTTCTCTGTGTAGAATGCACTTTAATGCCAATATATTTATCAAGCAAATACATAAGGCATCCACGTGATATCAGATATTGTTTTAAGAAAATTTGCAGGGACATAATTGTTAATAATAAAATCATTATAGCTAAACAGACACGATTTCGCTATTTTTGACCGCCCCAATGACCTAAGTGGTTAGAGCGTCGGTCTCGGATGCGGAAGGTTGCTAGTCCGAACACGGGACGAGTCATACCAAAGACTTATAAAAATGTTTCAAACAGCTGCCTCCCTTGGCCCGCAGCATTAACAGCTTAGTGTTAGGACTGATTGGTCGGCCTGGCGTCATGATAATGTGCATGAGATGGACATGATTTCACACGTCTCCGACATGATGCCCCAGTATAAACTGCTACAACGCACGCATCGTAGCGATGCGACAACTGTTAAAACAACATTAAACATGTAAATCACACAGTAACACAGTCGTTTTTTTTCAAGATTAGAGTGAACGGTAGGCAGGGAAAATTGTGTCAGATTAAAAATTAAATCTGACACATATCAAGGTCAATGAATCTTTGAAAGCCAAATAAGCGTGAGTTTACTTTTCATTGCAGCGATGACCTTCAACAAATTATCCGCAGACATTCGCATATAATGGGAGACAATATTAGGGTCTATTCAACCTTGCGTGTTGTAGAAAAAACTCAAAGATCACCTGTTACGAGACCTAATTAGCCAGCTCGTGCCTCTGAAAGAGGCTGAATTGCTTCCTCGTCTGAGTACATCTGCCTCTAATAAAATGTTAACTTCAACAATTGGTGAAAGATTTATATCAGTAGTTAGATGATAGTGGAAGCATCTGGATCAGATTACTAGAAAAATCCACCTTAAACTGGTTAATAAAGATTAAACGTTATGAAGAAGAAAAAAAAACGTTTTCATCTGAGACAAACCTGTATGCGTTTTTTACTCTGTTAATCTTTGACAAAAGCTAAGTCAGATGTTTTTCTTTAACCTTTTAATAGCCGCTGGTTCATCTTTTCTTCGTATATTTATGAAGATCACTGACTTGGCATTCTTTCTTTTTCTTAAATTTTGAAAACTTAGCGTTTCTTCTTAATGTTTTATGGCCTCATGCTCAGTTTCATTTCATAAATGTTCGAAGACCACTGGATCAACTTTTATCTTTTAATTTTCTTAACACTAGTTTAACGTTCTGATTTATTAAATGTTTGAGTATCATCGGGCCATATTTTTACATTTGTTTTTTAAGACTTCTTTCTGTGCTTTTTCCCTCAAGTAGTTTAAAACCAGAGAGCTAATTCCTTTCGGCTTAGAGAGATTGTTGAAACAATATCGCAAACATTCATACCGCTTGCTCCACCTGCCAACTGCATAGTGGATGGAAGCCCAAAGACACACAGACACACACACACAAACAAACACATATACACATACATATGCAAACTCACACTTCCTCAAGTGGTTTATAGTATTTGATTCACTCCTCATCAGTACCTTCCGACTGAAATAATTTAAGCAATCAATTACCATCTAAGAATTCTGAATCATTAGCAGCTGCTCCTTGTTAATGATAGTAAATTGTTTTGCTGTCACCAACATGAACATTGAGTCTGATAGGCCAATGAATATTATCTCCATCTCCTTCAAGCTATAAATAAAATAAACCTTTTTATAAAATATTTAATTAGCTGGTGATTTATTTATTTAAATCGTTTAATTGTTTTTTAAAACTATAATGTATTGAATACAATTTGCCGTTTTACAGTAGAATCCTAGAAGTGTATGTAATGTCTGTATCGTAATCTGAGGATAAAACATCTTTAAAAGATTTTTAATTCTCTATAATATTATATATAATAAAATCATACTGGTTGATATTTGTTTGTATATAAATTAATAAATTAGTCTTAATATTGAAAGGAAGATAGACATATCATTCCTGATAGTTCCTTAGTTCATTTATTTATCATGCTTTCATCTTCAGGCAGCCTTCTGTTAATTCAAATCATATAGTACTTAATCCAATTCTTTTTAGCCACAATTCTTTATTTCAATGAATGAAATTAGTTTTAGATTCGAAAAGTCCACAAATTATATCCCATTCAGGTGCTCTCTCTCTCTCTCTCTCTCTCTCTCTCTCTCTCTCTCTCTCTCTCTCTCTCTCTCTCTCTCTCTCTCTCTCTCTCTCTCTCTCTCTCTCTCTCTCTCTCTCTCTCTCTCTCTCTCTCTCTCTCTCTCTCTCTCTCTCTCTCTCTCTCTCTCTCTCTCTCTCTCTCTCTCTCTCTCTCTCTCTCTCTCTCTCTCTCTCTCTCTCTCTCATTTATTGATGTATAATTATTTCTCCCATTTTCTAATTGGTTTCGATCCTGACGAGGACGACTCAGTAAATAATCTCGCTAGTGAAAATGTTACCAAAGTTATTGCAGGAGAGAAAAATGTCAGCCGTAAAACCGAAACAGAAGGGATGCCTTCACAGAAACCAATTAATCAGTATAAATGCTTCCTTGGTCTCTTTAGACCTCATAACAAATTGAGTAAGTTCAATTTTAGTAATTTTAAATACGAGAAATAAAATGTATTTTTGAAATATAGACAAACATTAGAGTGTCGGAAAGTTGGGTTGTTTACTAACCCATACATCCCACACATGTATATTAGTACGTCTTCTCTCTTTCCAGGTATTTTAAAAAGAGAAGGTAGAGCAATTGCAACGAAACAGATTGGATTCTCTTCAACTATAGCTAATGAAAAGGGATTGCAAGTACATGATAATGAAATCGTCCATTTCGATACTGTTCTTCATAACGATGGTAACGGCTTCAACAAGGAAAGTGGCATTTTTACGTGTCCACTGTCGGGTACATATTTCTTCACACTAAGCGTTATGACATCGCATGGATACCATACAGCTGTACATCTACTTGTAAATGGGCAAATTAAAGGCAACAGTTATGCTAATGGGGCCGATTCTTGGGACCAGGGTAGTATTTCAAACATATTCCGATGTGAAGCTGGACAGAACGTTTGGATCAGCGTATACGGCGGAACATACATACATGGTGATTATTACACGTCCTTCTCCGGTTTCCTCCTTTGGGGAGATGCAACAGGAAGTAGCTGAAAAACATGGCCGCAACAACAACAACAACAACAACAACAACAACAATAATAATAATAATAATAATAATAATAATAATAATAATAATAATAATAATAATAATAATGACAAAAAAATGTAACAGCAAAAAACTCCAGGTCCATAGATAAATTTTGGAATAGGAAACAAGTCCGATTTTGAACTCTACAATTAGAAATCACTTTATTAATATATTTGTCAATTTTTGTGCTATATATCCTTGACATAAAGGAAAATGCAAACAAACAAATAAAACTATGTACATTAAATTTTATTAAACATAATTATTTTATTTAAAATTATCGAAGATTCTAAACAATCTAAACATATAATGGCATCATTTAACTCATTGATATACTTCTCAACTCCATTACCATCTTCAAAGCTATGAAAGGCATTACAGAGGTTCTTTTACTATCATATGTAATTAATATCAGAAAAACAACCTCAGTGTGTCAGATTCTAGCTGATTTAAGGGAAAACATTTTACATATTTTATAATATTGAATCGTATCGCAAACGAATGACCACCTGCTAAATAGATCTATATATAGGTAACAAACGCTTTCTCTACGTTTCTGCGAAGATGCAGTGTCTGCTAATTTTGTCTTCAAAATGCTTTTCAAAATAGTCTTTGGATTTAACGAAAGTTTTCATTATTACATTCAAGTCATTTCAGCATGGTAGCTACAGGACGAAAGCGTTCCTTACATTGTACCATTCCGCACACTGAAAGTCAGTCGCAGAGTTTTATCGTCTCTTAAAAACATGTTTTATTTATAACCCTACCACCCACATAAAGGAATAGAGAGACAGTCCGAAAGAGAGCAACATATAGACATATGATGATCATGATGATGCTTTACAAATAAAATAACATAATATTATATAAACAAAAATATTGAATCACTTCACCACACACTTCACAAAACATAATGTGTATCGTCTTTCATTTGAAAATGCTGCCAGTGTTTATTTGCGTAATTCCCATCAGTAAACCTGATGTGTTCAACTTTCCACTATCGTACTTATGAAAAGCCTTCTCAATCTGTCCGACCATGTGTGAGTACACTGAACATATATGTCGAAAAAAGGCCTGTTCTGTCACACGTTTTAACCCTATTAGTCAACAGTTGTTGTATAGTGCTTTTTGTATCTTATAATTAGTGTAAACTACCATAAAACAGAAAGACACCTCATGCTGATAACAGAAACCCCACCATTTACGAGTCGTCTGTATTATTAATCCATAAAAAAAAACTTTATAATTGGCAAGAGATTAGCGTTGCCTTTAAAGTCTTTTCATTTTTTTGTATCTACCGCAAAGACTCAAAAGACAAAAACCACACCATTTACGAGGCTTCTTACTTTTTTAATATTTGTTAAAACATTTCATAATTATTTTTTTTTTTTGCATTAACCAATTTTTACTGGAAACAAAAATTATATCGATTGAATTTGTTTTCGTCACAATGAAAGATAAAGTGTCTTGCTTTTTACGGGTCGAATTGTCTGTCTACTTAAGGCCGAAATATCTTAACGTTGAAGTCTCGATGGCCAAAACGTCCTTCTTATTTGAGTCTGAAGCGTCTATCTGCTTATGTCCAAAATGTCTTAGGTCCAAAGTGTCTAGGCGTAAGTGTCTTAGGGTCGACACGTCACCTTACCAAATTTTGTGTGCTTTGAGTATGTGCATCGAAGCCACCTATGTATTGTAATTTGTATCAATTTTCTGTATATGTTGGTATGAAGGTATTGGTTAATAATGTATAACAAGGGAGATCATGCAGACATGATGCTTTAACGAAGACTTTATTTTGCAAATAACTATCATTAGGCTAAGTATCACAAAACAAATTTCCAAAGAAATCTTCAAATTAACGTATTTGTGAAAGAAGGCAAAATTATGAGGAGTCTTCCAATATCTTGAGGTTTCATAGAAAGTGAGACATGACAGGCCCAATATAATACATCGTGCATTGATCACGTATCCTGCATGTACTTTTGAAGTGACAGAACATTTACGTCACCACGGCGTCACGCGACCTCAGTACACGTATTTGTTTGAAACACTAAGTGGAACTTCAGTTCCGTCGCCTTCATTACAATTTAAAAAGGGCCACCCCATCTCCTCCATCATCTTGAAATAATGTTTTAATAAATTATTAGAATAAATATGAGTGTAGTTAAATCAGCGTCAAATGCCCAGAGTGCACAGTGAGTCCTTTAAAAAAAAAAAAAAACGTTCGCATGAAAATCTGAGCGCCTGAAGTTTCAAAACAGTCTGTGATAGTCGCTGTTATCATCCGGTATTTCGTGCCTATTTTCTCAAGGAACGGAAGAAACGGAACAAATTATTACGACTTTATCACTTTCAAGGGTCAGAGGACGCTTTGGTATTCATATGTATCAAGTATCCATGAATCGAAATATTTCACGATTTCGCGCAATTCCTGATTCATAGGTTTTACCTAATTCACATTAAATATTAATGTGAATTTCTCATTTGAAAGTTTAGGTTCGGAATTCTTTAGTCATGTGAGTCCCTGGATTATGTCACCGGTAACTTTCCAATGTACGAATGAGTGGAAATCATATCTGATTGGTCTATGTGTCTCATGGAACAACAGCGTGTAGTCACGAAATTTGAAATGGCCTTAGGAGGTAACATTGTGTTATTCCACGTAGATTTACAAAATATAAAACATAAGATTTAGTCCGAAAATATTTTATACGTATCGCCTAAAGGACCCCTCTGTCAATCTCTATAAATACCATTAAATGTTTAAATTGTACACCGTTGTCTTTTGGACACATTTGTTTGTACTAATTGAGCGATTTAACGAATATGTCAAAGCACATCAAAAGTCCCTCAGTATATTACTCGTATAGTCATCAGCTGTTGTAAGCAAGCACAAAAGCAAATGTGAGATCATTTGTCAAATGGCGGCCATTACTAAATGAAAAAAAATGGAAAAATGCGTTATTATAAATAACTGGAATCGAAATTCTTTATCATTTCCACGACAAAGAGCATCTTTTCTGGACAGAGGTTTAATCTGAACCACACACACACACACACACACACACAGACACACATAACACCACCAACACCATCACACCACACAACACCACACCACACCACACCACACCACACACACACACCACACAAACACACTTTCAATTGTTAAACGTATCAACAAAGAAGTTTGCCTAATTTCTCCAAATATAGACCAGTTCTCATATGTACCCATAAGTGATAGACCACCACCCCCCATATCAAAAAGTTAGAAAATTGCTATGTTAACAAAGCCTTATCACCATCCCTAATTGTACCTTAAAAAAAAAAATATATATATATATATATATATATATATATATATATATATATATATATATATATATATATATATATATATATATATATATATATATATATATATATATATATATATATATATATATATATATATATATATATATATATATATATAATATTCAGTGATTTCACCACTAAAAACTATTATGTTTTATAAGCATTTACTGATTGCAGCCACAAGGAATGTTGGACAATGAGAATAACTGAGGATTTGAGATTTATACGATCAGATGGAGAGGAATATATAGAGAACATAGCTATCGCTTCAAATTGTTTTTTTTTCAGAGAAAATTGAGCTTTATCCCTATCTCTCGTCCAGATGGTGTTAAGCTCTCCTTATCTTGTTCACTCAGAAAGAACTTGATTATGTACACAATTATTGCCCTCTGTATTACTAACACAGGTTTCACAGTACTAAACTTCATAGAGTGCCAAAATCCAATTAAATCATATATTAAGCAAAAGCATGTCTCTATACCAACTTCTGGTTAAATTCTTCGCATAAGTTAACCAGCATATTTTAGAGAGATCGAACTATAAACAAATGGGTCACATATTTCAGTATAAATGTATATTACCCAGCGTGCACAGTGGACAATGTATACAGACAATCACATAATACTGCACATAATCTTAAAACTAACCTCTTTCCTTTAATTGTGTACCAAGAATCATTGATACAAAACCAATGAAAACCACCAACAACATAGCAAAACAGTCTACAAATGTAGCTGAGAGAAATGACCCTGAATAATAATTGTGCCGTGAATCTAATCAGATTTACATTCTGTGTTATTATTCTAGCTAATAGTATTTGCATGCCTCATTTTCTTTAACTTTATTCAACAAAATCGATGAATTTTCATTGCTATCTCAATATTTGAAAGCCGTTACAAATCGTATTGTTGGTACTAAACACGATGCAATTTTCGGAAGATATGTTTTCAAGATCTCCAACCTACATTTGCATTATCGGTTTTAATTATTGAAATTTTTCAACGCTGTTAAAATATTTTCCTAATTATAATATAATTTCTATCTGGAAATATGCTTGAAATGTAGAAAAATGTATTGATATATTTAATATTGACATATCTGTAAAGAAAAGTTGTACTTTATTTTTTTATTGTTAAACATTAAAAATGTTTATAAAAAATTAAACTTTTAAACTCTAAACTCTACCAATTAATAAAATGACAAGTTGCAGTTTGGGCCTGTGCAGCCTATAGCATTTGGTTCAATAGCAAAGCATACAATCATTTTTCAGACAATGCAAAACACCTGCTCAACTTTCCATAAGTGGTATACAGAAAAAAGAAACACTTATGATGTCTTTCTTGATGGGCTGTGTTGCATTGAGGTCATCCAAATTAACCTAACTCTTCTGTCCAAATCCCTATACAAGAACGGACCTGAACATAGATAAAACGGATTTCTTTAATGATAAAGATGACAACTATGCAGGTAAATACGGCTAAATTATGCAAGATATAGAGATTTTAATGTGACATTAAAGGAATAGGAAACATACAATAAAGCTTGTGGTGCTACTGCTCATTTCTTGACCACGATCATTTCAATAATAGTTTGCGGCGACCGAATTACAGAGAGAGAGAGAGAGAGAGAGAGAGAGAGAGAGAGAGAGAGAGAGAGAGAGAGAGAGAGAGAGAGAGAGAACATTATAGGCAATCATTTGCACAAGCGCCTCTATATACACATTCACCGAGTATAAACGAGGCAGAATTAAAGTGACGTCACATGATGCTTTGCAGTTATCGGCCATTTTTCAGTGTCCTGCTGGTTCGATAAGCTTAAGAGTGAGTGGGTTATCACTGCTTATATTTGAGTGATTCCACTGATTTATAAAATTCTCCATTGTGCAGAGTTTGCATCCAACAATAATTCGATTAAGTCATCGAGTAGAAATTAAATTAAATTTCCGAAAGGCAATAGTAACTCATAAACCTTGCAGCTTATAATTTTCAAAATATCATTATAACTTTTCTCCAGAGAGAAAGGCAGACTTTGAATGTCAGGTCAAGACTAAAGTCAAAACCAGTGCAAGACATTCTAAGACAATCTTTAACCACTACGCCTGAATGAACGTCTGCTAACAGATGCCTGTGACAACAACACCCTAACTTTCATCAACCCAGTATTCATAATGTAACGTGTGTGTGTGTGTGTGTGTGTGTGTGTGTGTGTGTGTGTGTGTGTGTGTGTGTGTGTGTGTGTGTGTGTGTGTTTAATATGGTTCCCCAACTGAAGGTTGGAATTTATGCCTACCCAATTTTGTCTGTAATCCAATATATTGTTTCGATTCTGTTTGGTGTTTAACGTCATTTTCAGTACTAATAATTTCTTTGGAGTCTGTTTAACGACATTTTATCAAATGATTGACTATATAAGGCGGTCAATATAACTGGTAGATGGTGAAAACAGGTAAAACACTAGCGACGCACGAGAAGTTACTGACAATCGTTCGCACGGATCCACTTTGGCCAAGCAAACGAATCAAACCCTATGCTGACAAAGATGAGCTGGCAGCGACCGGTAAAGGCCAACGCTTTATTCCACTCAGCCATTTTGTGCTTCTAATTCAAAGAACTAAGCATGACGTTTACTTGAATTTGAGGGTTATTTTAGTATAAACAACTGACCTATTTAAGATGTCATTCATTTCCTTCCCGCAGAAAATAATATTGTGTCGCAGGTTAGGCAATCTATGTATGTATGTATGTATGTATGTATGTATGTATGTATGTATGTATGTATGTATGCATGCATGCATGCATGCATGCATGCATGTATGTATGTATGTATGTATGTATGTATGTATGTATGTATGTATGTATGTATGTATGTATGTATGTATGTATGTATGTATGTATGTATGTATGTATGTATGTATGCATGCATGCATGCATGCATGCATGCATGCATGCATATATATATATATATATATATATATATATATATATATATATATATATATATATATATATATATATATATATATATATATATATATATATATATATACATATATATATATATATATATATATATATATATATATTGCGGTCTACCTAGGTGGACGGATGTTTATCCAACTGACACTAATCCGGTGTTTGATCTGTGGACAAACGCCGCGAGCAAGAAGACAAGCCAGACGTAGTCGCCAAAAAGGTTCTTTGTGCAGAACAAAGAAAGCTTCAAGAAGGTAGATATTCGTTTGATTTTTGACTCACACATTGCAACGCCGTAAATGTAAGTACTAATATTATGCTTACGCAATTACTAATAGTATTGTTAGAATGAAGAATTACTTTGTAGAGTTTCATTTGTGTACTTATTTGAGATTTGTATTGGAGTTAGGAAATGATTGATGTAAGCAAAATTATGAATGTATGTTTGAATATGTTCATAGCATAGATAGTTGCATATTTATATATTTGTATGATTTGTAATGCAAAATAGATGTGTTGGTTATTATGTACTGATGTGAATCAATTATCGTTGCCTGTATACTAGTAATTGATATCGTGCTTTATGATGTGTTATTATGTTATGATTTTACATTTTGTTTACCATTCATGAATGTATGTGTATTTCGGTGGGAATGGATGCGTGACCCATGAAATTAGATAGCCTTATCAGATGATAAGTTATCCGGGTAGTATGAGATTATATGCCAGGAAAAATAAAACACCATCCTTGTGTTTTATAGGAAGCTTTCCGGGTGGGATAACTTCAGTTAGAAGGAGAGTCCCGAAAGTCTGAAAGAGAAGACTGAAGTAAGACTGTTGGTACAGTTAGGGTCGACGGAGTGGAGTCGACGGTTCGACGAGGAAGTCGACGGAAAGGGAAGTGGAGGTGGAGAGGAAATTGGAAGGAGCAAAGGAGACGTAGAAGTGGAGAGGAAAGTTGAAGGAGTAAAGGAGGATTGCAGGAGAAATTTAGAGAGACAGATGAGTAGAACCAAGGACAGGGCGAAATTCTCACACTGATTCAGATGATGAAATAGGCACAAAAGGGTCGAGCGATTGGGACGCTTGCATGTTGAAGTTTTATTAATAATTAAATTGTTTTATTTAATTCACCCCTTTGTACTTTTGTATTTAACTGTTTAATTTCACCCTTTAGTACTTTTGAATTTAACTGTCGGCATCGCTGACTGGGGGCTCAGAACCATATTCACCTACTTAACTTCTGAACTATAATCGAGCCTGGGTGGGTGCCATACCTAAATAAATATTGGAAACACCCCACCCCATTTTCATATAACCAAAACCATACACGGGTATAAAAATAATTAAACCCCATAACACTCAAGGGTATAATTAAAACCCCACCGTAACAATATATATATATATATATATATATATATATATATATATATATATATATATATATATATATATATATATATATATATATATATGGAGAGAGAGAGAGAGAGAGAGAGAGAGAGAGAGAGAGAGAGAGAGAGAGAGAGAGAGAGAGAGACTTTGTATACGAGTATTAAATTCTATTTTATATCAGTCTTTGGGTATTTATGATCAAAGTTTGCAGTAATGTACGGATATAATTCTAGGTTTATTTATTTAAATCACTTTTGTGAATTACAAAGTATTCGTTGATCTTTTGGACTAAAACACCACTTGAGGATTATTGTAAACTCATTCAAAGACATTGAGGTTACTTCACTGGCGTGCATCAAGACATTCAAAATTATTGGAATTCATTCGGCACATTCCATCCTTTTGATTTGTGACAGAACATTTATCATTAGTTACTACTTAACTCACAATACTGTAAGTGAATTTTCACTGTTTATTACGGAAATAAGTTATTTGTTAATTTTACTAAAATTGATAATATCATAATTTGGACTGTCATTGAATGTTTAAAAATCTCTTCGTAATCATCTGTAAATTATCTTGAGCAATGAAAGAAAATTATGCATTAAAACTAGCATGTTGGTTCTACAACAGAAATAAAGTTTGACAAAACAAATCTTACCTGTCTTTCGTTTCAAAAGTTTAGAGCAGTAAGCATTAATTAGTCAATGTGATATTATGAATAGACACGCACGTGTTTATTTTACACGACTAGTGGCAGCACTTGTAAAAACTTGGAACTATGTCTCCTGTATTTAAAAATTGCATGATTATCAAAGAAATGAATACCCAAAATGAGAATAAAAGCACAAGTGCAGATAATGAAACTGCCGTTCAAAAAATGAGTTGTACTTGATTGAGAATGAGTAATAATAGTAATAATAGTAGGTAGATCTGAAAACATTATTCGAAATAAAAACAAAATTTTAATTCAGTTTTAGTTCAAAATTCTAGCACTCATTTGGCTAATTTGCATATTAATGATTTACATTGTGTAAATTAAACTTAAAATTGAGATATTGTTAAATCAGAGTTGATTTCCTAACGCAAGTACCCATATTAGTGCGTTTGTGCTGTTGATTAATGCAATATTTAATTATTTTTTGTAATTTGTCTTAATGAAATGTACATGCAGTCAACTGTATATTTTTAACAATCACAAAATTGTGTATACTCAGTAAGACCCTGGTGGCATGTATAAAATTTTGTTGAAAGTGTTTATTGTGATCTCAAAATCCATGTTTGTTTGATAACTATATATACAGTTAGTCCATCAATTGGACATCAGCCTTTCTAATTAATCTGAGACTGAGAATTCGGCTTTAACAACTTTTCTGCCTAAATATACAAGTTCAGAAGCTTTTAGATGAAACTGTCAATATAAATGAAACAGATACAATTTGGACTCATGCATAATTCTGAAACTTCTATCATTTTTGAATTATATTTATGCAACCAACAACAATTTATTACTGTACCATTGGTTATTCGACATAATGAGAATAAACATGTGAATTAAAAGCTTTAATCTCATGTATTTTGTATTGTTTGTTTGAATCTTTCATTCTCGTCTTCAGCAGATATCTATGTAGCTCTGTCTTGGACACAAACGTGTAAATTCTTTGGACACAAATATTTACGATATAAAGGAGACATGTCCTGTAGAGTTTGCGTTACACATTATCTTTAATAAAGGTATAATTTATTAAAAGACCTCTTCGTCTTGTCAAAATTGCATTTTGTTTGATTTCGTATGACTTTGCGTAGTTAAGAAGAATATATATTTGCCTAGATATAATACATTAATACAATCCAAAAGTTCATGGACTGGATTTACATTTGGTCCACGCTAATGATTTTTCTCTAACAAATATTAATGAGTACTTTTTAATTCCACCAAAGGACCAGAATATAGGAATATGTTTCTCTCTTCAATAATTTGTTTCTCATGACACATATAGCTACATTTATGAACATTTTCTTACATTTGGTAGAGCTTTTTGCCAGAAATATTCTTCTCTTTTGTTTTTGTTTTTCTTCATTTTCTTCCCCTTATTTCCATATTATCCCTCTGGTGAATTCTAATCGGTCAGTCTATCATTGTTTCCATTCTTTGTCACTTCATATACCGCCTATTTTCCTTGCCACACTTGTTTATCAATAAATACCTTATTATTATTATTTAGTAGAATCTTTCTCTGTTCCTTCTTTATACAGTATGTATCCCATAATATTTGCATGCACACTTTCATTATCATTGATATCGTATTTATTAATTTTCCCTCCACTTCAACGTATATTGAAATGTTTATGTCAAGCAGTTACAAGGTACTACAGATTTGATTTTCGGAAGACGGGTTATTTTATATTAAGCTGTGATATTTTATTTTATATTATTTTATATGAAGATAATTAATTTTAAATTATTAAATGGATATATGGTGTTTTTCAAAAAACAGATAAATCGTCGCAAGATAATTCCAGATCTTAATACGAAAGGTTCTAAGGTGTGAGACCCCGCCCCAGACTAGGAAATTTGTATGGTCCCTAGCATTATGTGGTACGTATATTCAGAAATAGCGTGATACAAGCTTTCTCGTGGCACACAGCTGTACTGGTCACCAGTTGTTCAAAGTAAATGTGGATGGTTTGATAAAGGACATGAGTATATTGGAGATGCGTTGGTCTCCAGTCCCCTTAAACAGAGGCTTTCTCGGGCATTAATGTAAATAGGCTCACGATGATACCTAAAATCAAACTTAACATATGTTGATATATGAATTAAAGCAGTCATTTCGATTCTATCACATGAAAATCCTATGTAGTTTATCTTTCATTTAGAGACAGATAATATTTGACAAAAAAAATATTCCATATTTCCATGCCATTTAAGAAACTTCAATATTTATGAGCACAATATTATGGACGTAATATTTCTAATTTTGCTTCCATCATTTTTATGTTAACTAAGGCGCAATAATAATATTTGAAAATCAGTTTTTTTAAATCGTTACTGAAGACATTCGAAAATTGTAAAATTCTATAAAATGGTTTCTTCCTTTTCTTTCACATATAGGCATCATATAGTATCGTTTTCATTCAGGAAACTCACTTTTGTAATGATATACTCAAGAAAAGTCCAAATGGAGCAATAGCAATTTATTTATAATTTGAAGAACAATTAAAAATATTAGACACTAGATTCTTTATTCAAAGCTCCTACTTTTGAAACTTCCTCCAACATCAATGTTTAGGGTGAATGTCGCAAAAGGGAGAATTTAATTTTGCAAATATACATGCTATATACATTTCTCGATGAGAAAAAAGTTTCTATTCTTAATTTCTGACGAAGAGTTAGAATGTATTTCGCTCAGGTTTTTATCAATTCTTAAACAGATTACTTAAGTTAAATAATATAAACTTATACTAAATTACTGTAGGTCTCAAAATACTCCTAACTCTAGCTGTTCTGGTATGCAATATTATAATACCCTAGGTTACAATAGTATTGATGACATTGATATGAGAGACAGTAAATCAAAATAGTGCGTCTATGAAAAGCATGCGCATTGATGTCTAAATGTATGAAATCTGTTGTGCAAAGTCGTTTTGTTCCAAAACACGAAATTAAAAAAAAAGGTGAAAAAAAAATTAACTACAGTTGTTTGCCTTTGACCAGCAATATAGGAGTTGACAAATTTCCAGATTTTTAAAATGAAATTTAATGTGGGATTCGCAGCTCTTTTATTAGAAATTCATGTTAAAATCAGTACAAACCACGTTGTGTTCCCGAGTCGTACTACTTCACTCTGCAAAATAGAATTCTCGTCATTCTATGAACCTGACGTCGTGTCACCACTACCCTCTTCAAAAGCGGTTTGAACTGATACGCCAAAATTTACCATGCTTACGTAAAAATCGGGAAGATCGTTCACGTATTTTTTCCAGGATATAAATATAACGAAACCTGTCCGAATGAAACTAAAAATCATAGCCTAACTTTGAAGCTAGTTCGGCTGACAGGCAGCTGACGATTCAATGATGTTACCTCCGGCTGCATGAGGTATCATATTCAATGATGTCACCTCCGACCACGTAACACCTATCTAATTACCTCTCGAGGCACTTTCAGGGATAGCCTCTATATTTCCTTGCAGTAACCTAAGGTTCTGAGAATAGTACGCAGGAATAAACCTGAAGCTAATTTTGAAGGAGAGGCAATTAAATAACAACAAGCCAACATTTACGTTCCATATTTGTTTAAGTGTGCAAGCAGAGAAAAACACTAAACTTTACATACCGATACTCAGAAATGTGAATCATTGGACACGTTTTAATGTGACCACACACCCAAAAAAAAAGTTTTAAAACTAAATATACTCAAATATTTTCAGTCTAATGCATGATAAATAACTTATAATGAACACATAATATCATACAATATATCACTTCTAGGGGAGGAAAAATCCCGTTTATTCACTTTGCACTATTGCCAACATTCACACCGAGAATTACACAATGCTGTTCATCACCTACAGAATAAACAATGCCCCTTATATCCGAAACAGAATGTCTCGATGTAAGCCAGGGATCACCAATAAACAAAAGAATGTGCTCTCTAAAAATATATAGGGAAAAATATATAGGGACTAAATTTGTAAGTACTAACCGAAAGTTACATTTGAAACTCGGGTACAAAGTAACTATCACGGCCTTTCCACCATATTGTATGGAATTCATTGGTATAGTTCTGCAGTTTTGTAATTTGCACAGATCTTAGATTTTAAGGATAACAAAAATCCCGCGTTTTCCTCAGGTATTATCCTGCCTAATCTAAATTTTAAAAAATGTTCACTATGTTAAAAGAGCATCTAATTCTCTGTATTTTTATGCATGATTGATTGGTTTAAATTGAGATATAAAATATACCGGTTGGCCTTATTTCAGAAGTCAATGACTTAAAAAAAAAAACCTGCTAACTCCGCATAGTCGACTGCCTTGACTGCAAAGGTAAATTGTAAATGAAAGAGTCACTAATTTTGACTAAATTCGTTTTCCTTATTTTAATATCTGTTAAAATTAGTGTATTTTGTACTAGTTCAGACCGATTCTTTGAAGACATGGGGACAGTCATTTTGATCAGACGTGTACTTAGATCATGTGAGATTTTCACAACTACAAAATGTGTAGAAATTTCAGACAAAAAACATGAAAACATAGGTATGCCAACATACTCTCTATTGTGAGCATTGTAAATGTAAAAAACTACACTTTACACTTATTACTCTGTCAGACGTACGTAATATCTATGGAACGCCCCATTATAAATTTTGGGTGTAGTACCCTGCTTTCTTCACTGTGTTAGCAACTGTTTAGAGTAGACCGTTTAAACTGAAAAAGTGCTGCATTGTCTTTATTCATGATTGCTCGTATCATATAGCTGATCTGTCCCTCCAACGGTTTGATCGACCTACAAACCACAATGCATGCAATATGATTGGTAGCAACCAAAGAATCTTTCGTGGCTACATTAATACAAGAGAAGTTAAATAATGCCAACTTATCGTCGATATGACCGTGGTTATCTCCCCTTAACTATTTGAGTCAGTATGGCGACCATGATAACCTGAATTGCTTTTTATTTTAAAACCTCTTTTGCGGGGATTGCTTTGACGGTTGCAACGCCATTGTGATTTACCGTTCCTAGTTCTATGTGGCATAGACCAGCTTACTAGGCATCAGAAAACCGCTGATTGGGATTAGAACGTGTCGCACAAAACTATGGTATGAGTATCAATTACAAAACAATCCAACAGTAGAGATTTCGTAACTATAGTGTGGCTCTGTTACAAGTACATTAAAATTAAAAGTTATCATAAGGCAACAAGAGTTTGATTCCTGGATATGGAGAAAATCACTTGAGACGTGGAAAACAAGACATAAATCACTTCCCATAAAAAGTATAAATATTATTCATGTTAGATTAACAATGTAGGAATTCCAGAAACACCTATGTTGTCGCTGTTTCCTGGCTAGTACTAATATATTAGTACCACTTCTTCGTGGACGGGATACTAACATGAACCTATGTGTATCAACCGAGCAGCCGGGTTTGTTTTACACCAGGTGCTTTTTCAGTTTTCTATAAAATAAAAATAAAAAATTGAACATGTTCCTTACGTGTACTGTAAGACATTAAATATTCCCTTAATTTAATACTATCAATGTTGAAGTACATGAATAGTTTTCTATACCTTCTTTATCGAATATTTACTTTTGGATCGTCCGCTATAATAGTTCAAATGATAACTACGTTTGTGTATGTAATTTAAGGACACTGCTACCTTATTCAAAAATGTAAACAGATCGTAGTAAATATGATATGTACTGAATAACGTATTGTACGATCTTCAAATATTGCAAAGCAAGCCTTATTTGGTAAAAGAATTCCAGCAAGAACTCTTGTTATCTGTCATGGTGGACTATGTACTGTTAGCGTAAACATTCCAAAACAGTTTACCTTAATAACTTAATGACTGTGTCATTATCCAAACTTTATGGAAAACAACTCTACTTATGTGGTAGATTTTAACCTGTCATCTTTTCGTCTTTGGCAATAGTTTTATTTAATCCATTGTGAGGTTGTCGCCCCTTACTTATTTTAGACAGTGGCGGTCTTGATAACCTGGAATTTTTCATTTTGAAACCTCTGTTGCTTGGGGTGCTTGGACGGTTACAATGTCTCTGTAATTGACCTTTCCTAGTACAAGTACTAACACTGAGGCTATTTCATCCTAACTCTCTCTCTCTCTCTCTCTCTCTCTCTCTCTCTCTCTCTCTCTCTCTCTCTCTCTCTCTCTCTCTCTCTCTCTCTCTCTCTCTCTCTCTCTCTCTCTCTCTCTCTCTCTCTCTGACATTTACAATTAGCAAAGCAAAAGTGTCTTGTGTATTGTCAAGTAAAATTAAGTGTTTTGCATATTTTTGTCAAGTTATATATTGTTGATGATTATCAGTGATTGTTGGGCTTGAAGGGGTTCAGATTTGACTTCAGTGTGCTTAGAATTACGCACAATACTTTTTGCTTTCACAAGCTGTCAACAACGCTGCTCAGAAATTTTGAAAATGCTAAATAAATATCGAACTGCACGATTTTAATTTAAACCGTCATGGGTTTCGTCTTAATTATTCATATTTTCAATTTCAACAGGTCACCGATTTAAATAATAAAAGTGTTCATATTTTTACCAAAGGTTATGTTTTGTTGTACTTTGGAAACGCTAGCACTCCCAAGAAAGGTTGTAATTCGCGTAATGTTTGCTGACTCATGAACAGAATCCTAATCGGCACCCTTTCGGCATATATATATATATATATATATATATATATATATATATATATATATATATATATATATATATATATATATATATATATATATATATATATATATATATATATATATATATATATATATATATATATATATATATATATATATATATGTATGTATGTATGTATGTATGTGTGTGTGTGTGAACAGAAGGTGCCTTTTCCATAAATCTCGATGGTGTCTCTTAAGGTGTATAATAGCCGTATACATTGAAAGGGTGTGGCAGGAAACAAAAACTAAAATATCAGTCACACAGTATCAAGGAGATATGTAGTTTTATACCGTTATGTCTATAAATAGGCTCTAATGGTTATTAGAATAATGCCTTTCTTCTCAAGAAAGAAAACACGCATACTAATTTACTACAGTAAGATCAATTATAAATAGAACCATTATCCACGTAGACTTAGTGTTCGTGTGAAGTACTCTCCGTGACTAAGATGTTTTCTAGATTTAACTAAGAATATTCGCTAGTACCTGACCAAAACTGGCAAGCCAGTATAATAAGCCGATGACTGCTAAATCTGTCTCTTTCTTAATTTGTTATAGAACTCGCGGTACTAATTTTATTGAAGAATTGGAACCCATCTTGAGGTGGATGATGATAAAATAGAGCATAATTTGTCTGACTGAACGTAACTAGTTTATAAAGAAAAAGTAAAAGTTTGGCAAAGGGGGCCTATTCTCTTTGTAGCTTAAAACGTCCATAAGTCGAATCCAACAAATAAGTAATATAGACTTTGACATGCCGTCGCGTTATGAACCGGCAGATCTGAGTCAGAATTGTTCAACTAATTACTCCTAACAAACTATATAGATTCAGATTTGCGGTCGGTTGCAGCATCCGACGGCATGTCTGGGTTCATGCAGTTTGCAGTTGGTCTAGATTTATAAGCAAATGAATCTCTCTCTCTCTCTCTCTCTCTCTCTCTCTCTCTCTCTCTCTCTCTCTCTCTCTCTCTCTCTCTCTCTATATATATATATATATATATATATATATATATATATATATATATATATATATATATATATATATATATATATAGAGAGAGAGAGAGAGAGAGAGAGAGAGAGAGAGAGAGAGAGAGAGAGAGAGAGAGAGAGAGAGAGAAACGAACGCGGAAGTTGAAATGTTGTAGTACTATCATATACCTTGCTATCAAATCGAAAGTAGAAATATATGTTTTACATTACAACCAACATTATTATGGAATTATTTGTGTCAGTCTCATGCAGAGAACATAAATCATATTAACCCTCTTATAGCAAAAATGAAAGAATTCACATACTGATTCACAAGTATGTGGTTAAAGAGACGAATATAACAAATGGTAAACATATTACATTGGGCACAGAGTACTTAACATATTACATTGGGCACAGAGTACTTAATATATTATATTAGGTACAGAGTACTTAGCATATTACATTGGGCACAGAATACTTAACATATGCAGGGGCCTTGAGTGGCCTAGTGGTCTAAAGCGCTGTCCGTTACGGATCACTGCCATCTCACCTCTGTCTGCGTGTGTTCGAGTGTAGGATTCGGCTAATGTAGAAATGTGAGAAAGCTTGCCGGTAGCTTCTCGTGGGTCGGTGGTTCTTTCTAATGATTTCCCGGTTTCTTCCTCCACCATTAATACTGGCCGCCATGAATAGCCTATCGTTTGCTGAAAAATGGCGTTAAGCCCAACAACAACAACAACAACTTAACATATGCAAGCACAACGGGCTTGCTTACACTATCAGGGTAGTGTCCTTTTTTACCTCCGAATTATAAACATACTCAGTGTTAAAATGAATATATTATATGATTTCTATCGCCAATTATTAAACGCGCTAAACGTATAAATAAATACCAAATTCCTCAACGTGGTTAGTTTCTTTCTCCATTATCAGCACAAGAGTTTACAAATGTCTAAAGAAAATCCAAATTAATACCAGAAAAATTATAAAATGTATGCACATTTAAATATACTAGCTAAGCTATGACTTTTAACCTCACCATCGTGTGGTATTACACCGCAGATAATGTGTCTGATAAAAATTAAATACAGTGACCCTGGATAGAATTAAATATGGAATTGTTCTTTCGCAAAAGACCATTTAGGTTCGAATCGACCTGGAGATCAAATAATCTGAATAAGGAATTATTACGTCCAGAACCCACTTTTATACTATGAGTTAATTTCTATTTTCTAAAAGTTATTTAAAAAATACTAAAAACTAAACTGAAGTCTTTTTCTCTGACCCTCCTGTTCTAGATTATATTTAAGAAATGGCCTGTTCCAGGCTATATCAAACGTCTGGTATGCTCCAGGCAATACTAAAGGACTGGACTGTTCCATGCTATATTAATAAAAGGTCCATTTCTGTTCCATGTTATATGAAGACCTGACTTGCACACCGCTCCGGTGGCCATAGTGGTTAGAACGTCTGCCTTTGATACGGGAGCAAAGCTAAAAATTTAAATTAGCACACACACACACACACACACACACACACACACACACACACACACACACACACACAAAATGACTGCCCTGTTCCGGAATACATAAAGTGACTGTCCTGTTCCGGGATACATAAAGTGTCTGCCCTGTTCCATGCTATATCAAATGACTGGCTTATTCGGTGCTATAGTAAATTACTGGCCAGTTATAGTCTATATTAAAAGACTGGCCTGTTCTGGTCTATAATAAAATACCAACCTGTTTTAGACTATATTAAATGACTGGCCTGTTCCATGCCATATTAAATAACTAGCCTGTTATAGGCTGTAATTAAATGACAGGACTGTTCTAGGTTAAGTCAAAAGACCAACCTGTATTAGAGTCTGTTAACTGACTGGACTGTTCATAAAAATATTAAAGGACTGGCCTGTTCTAGGCGATGCTAAAGGACCGGCTTCTTTAGGCTATATTAAATAACTCGCCTGTTCCATGCCATATCAACTGACTGTCCTCTTCTATGGGGTTTTTTAAGGAATATCCTTTTTAGACTATATTAAATGACTGGCCTGCTTTAAGCCATATTGAACGACAGGATTGTTCCGATCTATATCAAAGGACTGGCCTGTTTCATGCTATATTAAATGACATGCCTGCTGTAGACTATAACAAATGACTAGCTTGTTTCATTTTATTATCAAACGGCTGGCCTACTGTAGGCTATATTAATTGCAGTGTTTTTTGTTGGTGTTAGACTATTCTCAAATTAGTGTACAATTCCGCCGATATCATCTGCTCATCAGAAGAGAGATGGTTAACATTGGCAAGAGATCATCTCAAAGTTTGATCTCTTTTTGCTCTTCCTTCTTTTCTCGTTTTGCTTTCTTATTTGTTTCCTTTCTAATCTTTTTTTTGTTGTTGTTGCACGGATCCACAGATTAATTTAATAATATGCATTTAGAGCCATCTTTGCTATGATTGGACGAATCAACAAAAATGAGCCCATGTTTAAATTTAAATTGTTTTATACTTTTACTTTATCTTTTCAAATAATTCAAATTTCAATAAGTCTTATCTCGATACTTTTGAACCAAAACAACATACGAAAATATAAAACGTTTAATAAAATAATTAAACTTTTTGGGTTGACGTGAAGATTATCAATGACAGAACGAGTAGTGGTAAATATGGACGATCATGTTTGACAAATCCTCGTACTGTATGAATTGTATGACTTGAATAAAGCATACGGAAGGATAGAAAAGTTGGAAACATGGTTTTAATAAAATGTAGATAATTTAGAACAACTAACTTTCTGTCCATTTGATTTTACAATTAGCTTTTTTGTCGATTCCATTTGTACATTTGCTAAGAAACATATATTTAGCGTTCTACATCATGTACTTCAAGGCGAAAGTGGAAATTCATGCGATAAGCCCAACTCAACATATATGTATCCGAGTGCGGAGAACACAATAGTAGCTGTAAGAACAGAGAAATATACTTAATGCTTACATGTAATATAGATAAATTCGGACTTACTTGGGTTTCTTCCAAAACAAATATGTAAGCAAACGTTTATTATTACCTATAAGTAATAACGCACATAATTACCTATACAATTATGTTGTACAGATTTACATTTGCAATAAAGTTGTATGAACATACCTATACAATTCTATTGTACATAAATATAACAAATGCTAAATATGCCTAATAATTTCAAACTGCTTTAAATTCGTTCGTTTATCGTTCTTACTCGGAAAACATCGTAGATTTGATTTATCTAGACCTTCATAAAGTCATAGATATGCAGCATTACTTGCTCTCATTCTTATCGCGGCTTCTAACCAGTTAAAATTACTTTTTCCACTTTTCGAGACTAATGCCAATAATCAACCTTAAAATTTGTTGTATTTTTTTCTCTCAAAGAAACTACAGCAAAACTCGTTCTATTGTGAATAACCTGCCGTATATTTGGAGATTCCTAAAATTAAACCTACTTTAAACAGGTCATCGTCTATTAAAGTGTGTGAGTCCTTTTTGATCATGTATATTGGTCCTATAGCTTCTGATGAGCAAAGCAGAACTATAAGCTGAAAATATTTTAATTGAAAAGAGTACCTAGATTATGGCATTGTGATTATAAAAAGTAATCTCCAAATATTTAATTAACTTCCATTGAAATGTGCAGTTTATTATTTTTTCACTTTCTAAAACCTTCAACAGAAAATGACAGTTGAAAACATTTTGAAAACAATTTTGACACAAGGCCTATAAATGTACATGATGAGCACATGTACAATTGTCTTCAGTCCAAAGTGTTCACTAATGTCATGGAGACGTGACCTCAACTTTTCAACTACTTGTTCGGAGGCTGAGGAGGAATAATTCAAACCAAAATTTTTGATGTTTTGAACTTAGTCAATTTTTGGTGAAATTTGGACGTTTTAAAAGGTAGTCAATTTTTGGTGAAGTTTTGAAAAGTTAAAGAAAATACATTTCTTGCTCAGGTGGCATTTGACTGTCAATAACTATTTCTAGTTTGAACGGTATAATATAGGTACTCCAATTAGTTCAAATTAATTACAATTTAGAATTTCTGCCTTATTCATTGGAAGTCCTATGGACAAAATACGACATGCTGTTATGACCAGTAAAGAAGCATACACCTTTACCATTACGGAGTTTAAATATATTTGAGTCATTTGTACCATTTCTGTATCTGCGTCAAGTGTTTCCTAATACATATCTACACCTAATATCTATGTAATGGTAATTTGTATGTAAGGTTCAGCAAGAAATAATAAATTGCTGTCCACATTTACCAAACAGATATATCTCAATAAAGTCCATGTTATCCATACAATAAAGGCAATGGATATGTATATCGTATTACTCTTTTCATTCATAAATACGTATGTTTATTTTAACCGTCCAAAATATGTAAATGTAATAAAATAATGGTTCGTGATTATTCATCTGTTGGTCTCCTAGCGCACAAACACAACTCAGTCCGTCCTTCCTCTGCGAGCTAGGGTAAACAAGATTTATTGATTGCGAAATCCGCTATTGAAAGTTTAAGTTACTACGAAAGCGACAAATAGAACTAATTGTTGACTGATGCCATGGCGAGAACTAGTTTCTGGACTGAGCCATAATATGAACTAGTTACTGACTAGTGTAACGACGAGAATTAGTTGCTGACCAGAGACTACGACGGAAACTATTTCTAACTAGAAACATGGCGGGAACTAGCCACTGACATGAGCCAAAAACAGAGCTAGTTACTGACTTGAGACATGACGAGAATTAGTTGCTGACTATAGCCATGAAGAGATCTAATTTCTGAGAAGAGCCATAACGAGAACTAAATCGTGACTGAACAAGTTAATGACAAGAGTTATGACGAAAACTAGTTGCTTTCTAGAGGTATGGCGAAAACTAGTTGTTGTCTAGAGTTATGACGAGAACTAGTTGCTGTCTAGAAGTATGACAAGAACTAGTTGCTGTCTAGAGGTATGACGAGAACTAGTTGCTGTCTAGACTTATGACGAGAACTAGTTGCTGTCTAGAATTATGACTAGAACTAGTCGTTCTCTATAGTTATGACGAAAACTAGCTGTTCTCTAGAGTTATGACGAAAACTAGTTGTTCTCTATAGTTATGACGAAAACTAGTTTTTGTCTAGAGTTATGACGAGAACTAGTTGCTGTCTAGAGGTATGACGATAACTAGTTGCTGTCTAGAGTTATGACGAGAACTAGCTGCTGTCTAGAAGTATGGCAAGACTTAGTTGCTGTCTAGATGCATGACGAGAACTAATTGCAGTCTAGAGGTATGACGAGAACTAGTTGTTCTCTAGAGTTATGACGATAACTAATTGCTGTCTAGAGGTATGATGAAAACTAGTTGCTGTCTAGAGTTATGATGATAACTAATTGCTGTCTAGAGGAATGACGAAAACTAGTTGCTGTCTAGAGGTATGACGATAACTAGTTGCTGTCTAGAGTTATGACGAAAACTAGTTGTTCTCTAGAGTTATGACGATAACTAGTTGCTGTCTAGAGGTATGACGAGAACTAGTTGCTGTCTAGAGTTATGACGAAAACTAGTTGTTCTCTAGAGTTATGACGATAACTAGTTGCCGTCTAGAGGTTTGACGAAAGCTAATTGCAGTCTAGAGGTATGACGATAACTAGTTGTTCTCTAGAATTATGACGAGAACTATCCAGTGCCGACTTAAGACATGGGCACAATGGGCAGTTTCCCAGGGCCTCACGCTTCTATGGGCATCATGCTGCCCATATTGCTAATGAATAGTAGGGCCGGTAAAGGGACCCCAGTACATTGCTTTGCCCAGTGCCTACAATGTTGTTAAGATGGCACGGGAACCAGCTGCTGTCTAGAGTTGTGACGAGAATTTGTTGCTGTCTAGAGCAATAACGAGAACAAATTACTGACCTGAGCTAGGGCGATGACTTGTTTGTTGAATAGAACCATTGCGAGCAAACGATCGAAATTATGCGAAGAGTTTCATACATGTCCTTTAACTTGAGCACACAAATATTTTATTCTTCATCAAACGAAAATAATGATTTTTCTTTGATGGCACAAACTGTCTTTCAAATTCACCTAAACTATGTTTACCTAAATTATCTATCAAGTCAGCTAGCTATCTAAATTTACCCTATTTATCTATTTACATTGACCTAAATTATTTATCTACATTCACCCAAGCTATATATCTGTATATCCATCTATCTTAATTTACCCAATCTACGACATAACAGTCGATACATGTATATCCGTATGCAGTGATAAAGGAAAAAACCAGGTGTATAGCAATGAATATTTATAACTATATAGGACGGGTGTGTTTTTTAGTGAACTTAACACCGTCAGCATTATTAACAAACGGAAAAACCAAACATACCAAACTATATTGTTGTTGTTGACTTGTTATAAGCACATCAGTCTCGGTGAAGAGATTACTCTGGTACATACTGATTTTTAAACAAAATGAGTTTTTCGGGACAGCCGGGCTTTGTTAGCATTCGATGATATATGTTTCTTGAATGCCGTGCATGTTACCTCATTCATATCAATTGCATATTACACTATCAGCACAGTAGAAAGTCTGGAGATGGTGAGACTATTCATACGTATGAGTTTGCATAAAAAATATGCGTCGTCCGTCGGAATTTTAATGGCATGTGTGTCATATTTCTTTCAGAGATGTATAAAAGTATACTTATTTAATGGCAGAATATGTCTATAAATGTTAAACCCATCACGTGATGTATGGTGCTTTCTACAGCTTATATGACTGTACAGACATTTAATTAACTACCATTTCTAGGTCAATCTAAAGGGAACGGAGGTAGCGAGAGTATTCCACACATACCCCTTAAAATTTAGCGATAAACAACATTCCCTGGAAAGGCTTAAAATGTTGGATCTTCCAGCGGTTTTTCCCTCCATTGGGACTCCTGTAGTTGGAAGGCATATTTTTCACAGACAGTTCGGGTATTAATGCTGAATTCACAACACGTAGGGTCATCCATGTAAGTATATTCCTTATAAGGGTTCACATGTTAATAATATACCTGTACACCTATCATATATGCATTCCAGAACAAACATGAATTCGATTTACGTTTGTCATTGATATATGCATCAATCGATTGAATTACTTTACACGCTGCGCTTAAATAGGAACAATGGAAGAATAACTGTAGTATACAGGTATATACCTTCATACCTATTAACAAATAACTACCAGTAATTGGACCGGAAAAAAAAACAGATATCGGACTTGTTCTGTTAGGTAGCAACTATATTGCGAATTGGGAATATTCCATGGCAGAAGCTGGCTCTTCAGTGGTTTCATTCATGTCTTTTATTAAATTAATTTGTATTGGAAAAACACTTGCATTGTTTTAGTTCAAATATATATTATGTACCCTGCATCGGAATTATATTTTTAATACAATTTATCTATTCCTGCTTCTGTTCCGTAAACGGACATTAACATCCAAGTAATAAAACACTATTTTGACAAAGCAAACTCAATCTAGGTTCAGATTCTGAAAAAGACTGCTACCAGTTTCTACGAAGCTTGCAAACAAGCAATTTCGTTGGGAACTGGAAGGAGGTGCCGATTGGTCTAAAGTGCTCTGCTTTAGCCATCACAGTTATCTCACCTCTGTCCTCATTGGTTCAAATCTCGGCCTTGGCCAAAGTGAGTAGGTCAGAAAGTTTGCCTGTAGCTTTCAGTGGATCGGTAATTCTTACCGAGTTCTTCCTTCAACAAATATTCTGCTCGCCATGTTATGGCCTATCGCATGCTGAAAAATGGCATTAAACGCAAAACAACAATAACAATCTTGTGTATTTTTGTGCATCGCATTGCCATTATTGACATAATTTCCCTTCCTCAACAGGAAAAAGATTCTTCACAGAAAAAAAAAGTTTTCATGTCCGTTTGTTCAGATTAAATTGTCTCTCAAACAGCAACTCATATGTGTCAATATAATGTGTGCACAACATTCCAGAATAACCATAAATAACCCAACTTATTTACAGATTATATCAAAATTCTAATAACATCATAATATCAGCTTTATAATTTAAATATATTAAATTCCACATATGGCATGCCATACAATTTAATTGTTAAGTGGCCAGATATAATTTTCATGAATATTCATAACCATATAAGATGGAGGCGTGTTTAATTTCGAACTCACGGTAAACTTAATTAACAAGTAGGGTTTCTTACCACATTTTTTCTCTTGTTTTATTTTGCATTGGTTAGTCTTGGTAAATAAGTACGATTTACGTGGATCTGTACATTGTATTGAATCCAGTGGGACATTTTTTGACTGACCTCACTCTGTAAGTACTTAATACATGTAATGAAATTAGAGTAGTTTCGCCTCATTGAGTATCTGTAACACAAACGTTACCAGCAATACATTGGGGAAAATGAAAGGACAGAGATAGCAGAAGTCGAAATTCTATCGTCATTAACTAAGTTAAGCTTTGTAATTTGCTCACTAAGACACAATTGCTGAGATTTATTCTAACTTATGTTTTGCTCGTGTTGATATTCAGAAAATCTTGGTATATGGTCGTTTAATCTTGCATTGTCCAGTTGTCAGGTTCAACATTTCTTTCATAAAAAATACGTCAGAATATAAAAGGCATCAGGTTGAATATTACATACATCACAAATACGCAAATTATAGCAAAAATACCACTCAGATGTATATGATCAGGGATTTGTTTGGACTACGGTTAATATTATGTAATATACGTGTCTGAAAAATGTAGAATTTATCGCACTCAAGCCACTATTACCCCCTACCCCCTTTGCTTAGAACCAATTTAATGTGCTGTAAAACACACGATTGAAAAATGTTATATACTTTCACGCACAATAGCCACCACTACCTCCATTGTTCGGAAACTACAAAGTAAAATGGCATAGAGCCAATTTTAATATTTTGCTAAAATATAGCTTGTGGTTGAAGTATATACAAGTTGGGGGTAGGGATGTAATTATACTGGGAGGAATTTGAGTCAGATAACGCATTGGTAATCGAGACTATATTCTTTAATATTGATACTTCCTCTTAAAGAAGTGTACGTGGTCTCGTTTGCAGTTACATACCACTGTGATTAGAAGGGTCACAATATGTGCAACAACAACCTTTGAGATGATACGATACAATGTATATAGTTAAATTTTTACATTTATCTATTAGTGTGTGTCTGTGTGTTTGTGTGTGTGTGTGATTGTATTATTTGGATTTTTAACGTAGCTTTAACAATTTTTCAGTCATATTTTTACGATGTATTGCAGTACGTCAGTTTATAGTGATGACTAGCACTGTGGCATCATGCCACAGATATGTAGCATGATGTCCCACCCAGTCAAATTATCCTGACACCAGGCCCATCATCCCTAACACTAACCTCTTAATGCTGAGCGCTAAGCGAGGCAGCTGTTAGTAGCACTTTTGTAAGTCTTTGGTATGACTTGGCCGGAGATCGATCCTACGACCTACCTCATCCAAGACTGACGCTCTAACCACTAGGCCACCGGAGTGGTTTAATAGCCGTTTATGGTAATGCACTTGTAAGTTGTGTCGTTCTTTTCACACATATGCCAATAATTGATCTCATGCCTGGATATGGGATATGCCAATAGCATGTCAATTATATATGTCACAACAAATATTACAATCAACAGCTTCATATTCTGGTCACCCAAGAAGGTTTAAATATTTGCCTAATATCATATGACATGCATAGTTTTGTGGTCGTTTTCATGCTTGTCCGATAGAGTAAGCATGTCACCTAGACAGTAAAAATACGAATTTTATAACACGTATATTTGTGCTAATTTTCATGAAATGATCACAATTTACATGTATTCTGTCAATCACCATGGTGGTTTTACCAGGGAGATCACTGCTGATTACATATATGATAGAAAGTGACTAAACAGTTAGTATAAAAAGTTTATGACATCTTTTCATTGCATAAATAATTTACAATTCTCAGAGCTATCTGTAAAACTTGAATGATAACGAGTTTTTATGATTAATAGTTTAAAAATCACTCATATTTCAGTGTGAAATTCTCAGTATATTGTGTATTATATGCGCTGAGGGGGAGAGAAATAATTACATAAATTTGAAAATATTGTACTTTTAAATTAATTGAATTTATAAAGCATGTTAGAGTTTGTTTTCATTTGTGATATGAAATTTGACTGAACGTTCACTGTTACTTTGATGAATATCGTATGGGTTTTTTTATTAGTATAAACTTATAATTTTCCAAATGCACAGCACGGTGTTTAGCACTCTTGTAATTTTTGTTTGATACATTTTTGTCTGGCCTCTTTATGATAAAAAAGATGTAATGAGCCCATCAACATCAGCATTAATATAGTGTTAACATTTTTGGCAAGTCACTAGCTCTTTAGAAAAGTTAGACATTGCATTTCACTTGTCTTTTTAAACGAAAATGTATTTTAAAATGCACATGCAAAAAATTTTCCATTTTCAGAAGAAGGCATTCTACGACAATAATGAACAGACCAGGATTTCTTGAAAAAATTGAAACTGCCAATGTAAATAAAGCGAGGACATTGCGCCAGAGGATTGAAAATGATGTGGATCATGGACAAGTGGACAAAAAACAACCATTTTCTCTGCAAACTTTTGCTGCATTCCAGTCTCGTCTGATCAACTTTAATGACTACCCAGTTGACTTCCGGAACTACTTTGAAGAAAGATTCCTGGACGTGGACCTGCTGCGGGAGTTGGAAAGGTCAAAAGTCATCAACTGGTGTCGGACTGCAAAACTACTGTACCCACTCAAAACAACAGGTTTGAGACAGTTTGTTGTATGTGCATTTCTATCATTTTACTTTAATCGCTCCCATACTTCAGGAAAATCTGTAGGAGTACTGCTTATACACCAAGTATGTAACTACTGCAAATGATTACTCTCAATCTTTAGAAATACTGTACATACACTCATTCTGTAGAAATGTTGTACATGCTTACCGATATATTCAAACTTTATGAATACAATGCTGTACATACTTACACCCAGTATTTTGGAATACAGTACATACTGACATTTGTTTAGTAAGAATACTGTACATACATTCTATCTGTATTAATACTGTTCATACTTATACCCAATCTCTAGGAATTCTGTACATACACCCAATCTGTAAGAATGCTGTACATGCTTACATTCAGTCTATATGAATTATGTACATACGCCCAGTCTGTAGGAATACTGTACATACTTACACCCGATCTGTAGGAATTCTGTATATATTTACATTCAATCTGTTGGAATATTGTGTATAATTACATTCAATCTATATTAATACTGTACATACCTACACCCTATCTTTAGGAATACCGTACATACGTACACCAAATCACTGGACCTACTTACATTTAATCTGTATGAAGTTTTTGTACATACAATCTGTGGGAACACTGTACATATTTACACCCAATCTGTAGGAATAGGGTACATACTTACACTCAATATGTAGGAATCCGGTACATATAACCGAGGTGTATTAATAATGTACTTACATTAAGTCTGCAGGACTATTGTACATAATTACACCCAATTCGGTATGAACACTGTTCATACGGTCACCTAATCTGTATTAATACTGTGCAAATTTACACCCAATCTTTTGAAATAATGTACACAGTAAACAACCTAATCTGTTTTAATCCTGTACACAGTAAACAATACATACCCAGAATTGCCTTTGTATTACATGTTGGAGGAAGTTCCATCCTGTTTGATCTGCCAATACTAATCCAAACAAGCAGAATCAACCCATATCTGCTGATGCATTATGTGGCGGCAGATCAGAATCTATAATGTTTGAAGCTGAATCTGACTTACACGAATGTGTATGGGGTAACATTAATGTTTTGGTGAAGCCATGAGAAATGGAATGATAGTTGTCATGGAAAATCATTAAATTTAAATTAGTTGAAATAATTCTAACTATAACCTTGCGATTAATTGATTCAGGTCAATATGAATAGGATATAAATGCAAACATTAGTCTTGTTAAACCACTTTATTATTTTCACCTTTCTACTTTGTATGTATAAAGAAGCCGTGAAATTAAGTGCCAAGTATAAAATATTAAATATAATTTTTTTATTATTTAAACTTCATATTTTATTTGATGCATTTGTAAAATTTCATTTCATATTTTACAGGCTTAATTGATATAATTTTTTAAACATTTTTTAAAAACAACAACAAGATTCACAGCGGATTACTTGTAAATAAAGAAATGTTTAAAGAAAGGGTTTTATCTAGTGAATATAATTAAATCATACCGGGGCATTTTTGTCCTACTTTCCAGTAAACTAAATCATTCAAATTTTGTCTTACCATTTTTCAGGAGACAGCAACTGTCTCCTTCATGCAGTCTCTCTGGCTATGTGGGCCATCGAGGATACGCAACAACTTTTGAGGAGACTGGTTTACCTCACACTATCGACTGATCCAACGGGTGCCTTTAAACGCAGATGGCTATTTAATCATAGACCAGACCAAGATTCAGAAGCAAAGTTTCTACAGAATACATTTGTATGTACAGTATTACATGAACAAGTTTTACTTACATAATTCTTAATGGTATGGTATATAACGAGATTAGAGTCGAAACGGAAATTATTTTTTTAACCACATGGAAGGGGCTTGGCATCAAATATGATGTTATCATAGAACAATCACATTTTCTTTCATCTTATTATTTAAGATATTTTTAAGCATTATATTTTCGCTCACCTGGCCAAATTTCGAATGAGCAAACAATATGGCCCTGCATTGGTTGTGCTTCAAGTGTCATGCTTCATCTCTCCGTAAATAACTGCGTGTCTTCACTCTGCAGTTAATATTTTTGATCTGTTTTCAGTCAAATTTGCAGTATGGGAATTTATCATCTGCATATGCTCATCTATTTTCTCCTTTAACTTTACATTGTCAGAATCGTGCAATATTCACCGATATTGAACACCTTCATACTATATCCCGTGTGCAAAGGAACTATTTTCATGTAGATAAATCCAGACCATAATCAAAAGATTGCGTCAAATCGACAAAACTACCAAAAGGTATTCATTCCATATCAAATGGAAAAGTTGTTGCAATGCATATTTATTAAGAAAATTACTCCAAATTTCAATTTTAAGTAGGCATAGAGCAAGCGCCATTTTATTTCGAAACTTACGTCTAGCACGTGACTAACTTCATATTTATCTGGGCGGAGTGTTGCGCTCATTAATAATGTTGTGTAATGATACATCAGCGCTTATGTATTTAGTTTGGAATACGGCACATATTTAATTACTTTGTTTCTTTCAGTGTATATTTGGTTATATATCTAAACCTAGGGAAAAAAAGAAAAAAGAAATGAGCATATAATAAAAAGGTTACTGTATTTGTATGGGAAAATTTGATCTAGCTTGGCATAATTTTATCTTTATCTTGGAATTCTTTGATAATGATTGAGATTTACGTATGCTAATGAGGTAACCTTGAATCAGACTGATCGAGCTTGTTACTAATCTGGAAGCCTTATTGCTGAGCCAGTATGGAATATGTATTTATAAAGATCTTGGAGGTGTTTGATGAGGCAGTCTTGTATTTGAATGGCTGAACTTGTGTCCACCCTGGAAGCCAAGCATTCGTTTTAGCATCTGCTTTTGGAATATATTATTATATTATTTAGATCTCGGATGAGCTTGATAACGAGCGACATCGAAAAATATTTATTTAGAAGGATGCATATCTAGTCATATTATGATTACATTTGGAACATATATGCTTATATCATTAAGATCTCGGATGAGTTTGATAACGAGCGAGGTAAAACATTGTTAAGTAATATTGCATTATATTCGCTGCGATTGTTACCCATCCGGAGGCCATATTGCTCATTCGATTTTGATCACGCTTGAAATATGGTATTTATAGCATCAATATCTCGGATTGCTTCAAAACAGATAAAGATCTACGCATATTAATTATATAATCATGCATTTTTCTCATGTTGTTACCAATCAAAAAGCCAAACCTGACTTTCACCAAACTTGGAATATATTCTGGAATCTTGTAAACTTTAGACAAAGAACAGAAGAGATGAATATTAATTAGGTGATGTTCCATTTCTTTGGCTGACCACTCTGGACGCCATTGTTCCGATCTAACCTTGGCATTTCTCGTCAATATATTTGCTTTTTTATTATGAGAAAGATCTACGCATATTAATGAGGACAACTTAAATATGATTGGCCAAGATTCTTACCAGTTAAGATATTGTATGTATGGTCTGAGTTTAATCTATCTTGTTGCATAGACTAATATCGTAAAGACTTTGGATATTTGTCATGACTGGGACCTATGCATATGTTCATGATGTGATCTTGCATCTTGCATCAGATATGGATATTTGTTTACCAGTCAAAATATTTGTATATGAATTTGATTAAATTTGGTATATATATATATATATATATATATATATATATATATATATATATATATATATATATATATATATATATATATATATATATATAATCATTAGCTTGATTGAGTATAATTATGAGTAAAATTAATGCATATTATTTTGATGTGATCTTGCATCTTATTTGCTGGGCTTGTCAACAATCTAGATGTAATATTTATTAGTAGAATGTTATCTGACGTATTATGTAATCTTATATTATCAAAATAATTGAGGACTTGATTAGAAGCAAGATATAAGCATATTAATGAAATAATAGCAAGATATACACATATTAATGAAATAATCTTATATTTGATTGACTGACACCTGTTATCTGATTGGTTGAGTTTATTACCTTCATAGATCGAGAGACTGTTTCATCGAGTTTCTATGAAACTTGTTAAGTTGGATTACATCATAAAAATCTTGGACGATTTCAGTTATGACCAAGGGACTTTGTATTTTAATTATGGCATTATTTTTACAGCAATATTTCTCAGAATACCTCGATTAAAAAAAAGTTGTGAAGATGGCTTTCCTAGGTTCCATGTTCTTACTATAAGACTGCTTAGCAAAATGGTCAAATGCAACGTTATGTAATCCAGATAAGTGATGTCAGGTCCGCTTAAGCCTATTGGTTTAGTGATATTTAGTATGCCCATGTGATTGTATGGTTGAAAGTTTATCCCCAAAATATCAAAATAAAGAATACTACATTTCTGTCCAAAAAAAATATTAATCAACGTTTATGTTGCATTTTAACCTTCTGTTGAAATGCATCTTGCACTATGTCTGTACAAAAAAAAAACGGTAACATAGAAAGTTACAGTATCTTTTAGAGATCTAATTCTACAAAATATTATAAGCCATTCTCATTTTGATGTTCTTTGTATTTTGTTTTCTACCGTGAACTATTTTATAAACCTTTTTTTATAAGATTTATATTGGAATATATTATGTGCTTTATAATCGAATCTGATTTCAGATAATTGTTCATTACAGGATTTTTTGCTGGAATGGGAATCGATCGTAAAAGCTGCAGCAGACATACAACAACAACAACATGGAGAAATGCTGCCATTTGCAACTTTAGAGTCTTTTCATCTCTATGTTTTGGCTAATGTATTACGTCGCCCAATTATTGTTCTTACCGATAAAAAGGCCCGAAATATATTTGAACAGAGCTTACATGAAAGCAATATCGGAGGAATTTATCTACCTTTAGAGATAGATCCTGCAAAATGTGTCAAGAATCCTATTATTATTGGTCATAAAATGAATCACTTTGCACCCCTAGTGACGCTGGATGGGGACTCCGGTTCAAGAATGAATGTTGTTCCGATAGTCAGTCACGATCTGGAAATGCTGGTTGTTCATTGTTTGCTTCCTGGCGAGGAACCAGAAATTGCCAGACTGCTGGAAAACTACCTTCAGATGACAGAAACTCTGCTTACTGAAACAGATTCCATCAAGCACATCCTGTTAGTGCAACTTGAGGAAAGGAAACTGCCTGAAGATTTGAACTTAATGGAGGATCTAAGGCAAGACTGTGAGAACAAGTTTAGAGAATGGATTGATCAAGAGTATGGTTCAGAAAATGTACTGACTCAGCCAAATCCTGTTGTAACACCAAAGCAGAACATAGTGGTATCACTTTCACATCGTATGCTAGAATTACAAGATGATAGAGGTCCATCTTTAGCCTTGGTCATGACGCCTGTAACGTCAAGACAAACTCCACTACATCCACAAGTTAACCAACTAGTGTTGAATCACTCCAATAGACAGAAGTGTCTGACAACTGGCTGTATGATGCATGGAAGCCCAGAAATGTACAACTTGTGTTCTAAATGTTTCAGGGATAACAGTATCGCATATAACAACAAAGAACAATCATTGAGACGTCTGCGTGATAGAGTTTGTGTGATACCTTCTGCTCCCATGACAATTCCGTCACCTGATATTTATACGGGCCTATCCATTGTTCCTGAAAAGTGCAAGACTGAAAGCTGTGATTGTCTGTGTTCCCAGACAACATTTCCTTATTGCCATGAATGCTATGCAAACCATCAAGACCACAATGTTATTGCTCAAGGTTCCATACAGGAATCTGCACTATGCTTACATAATGAACAACAAGAAGTAATTAACAAGCCACGCATGGGTGTAAACATTCATCACGTTGGATTAACTTCCCAACAATTAAATGTAGCACAGACTGTAACCATACAGAATGGAATTTCAAGAACCACGTGCAAAATAGATTCATCACACGAAGCAGTGCTTTTATCAATGAAGGATGAACTGTGTCCTACAGAAGGGTGCAGAAACCATGTGTCAAGGAATACGGAACCAGTGTGTCATGAATGCTATCACAAAATGCACAGAACTCCAAAACTAAGTCAGTCTGCACAAGCTGTTCATGGGCATAACTTTAACCCAAAATTTACTGGTTTAACCTCCGGAGTAGAACCAACGTTTGAAAGTCTCAAACTGGAGTCGAGCCAGTCATGTATTTATGAACCAGCTCAGTTTGTTCTTCCTTCTACAGAAGGTGTTGAGACTTCTCCAAGACTGGTTACGCCTGCTACTGGTCTGGTTGCCCCTTCTATTCTATCCAACACCCGCAGATGTAAAGCAGAGGGTTGTTGTAATTATGCGCTGTCTGGTAATAATGACCTGTGTGAGACATGTTACAATATCTTTGTGTTTAGTGAGGCTTACGTACCAGACAATGAAAACTTTCAACTATCCACAAATCCTGAGGTCTTAAAGGGCTTGAGTGGACCAGGAAACAAATGTTTTTCTGCAGGATGTAAAAATATACCTCTTGCAGGAAGACCTCAATGCCATCAATGTTACAGAAGCTCAGCATCAGAGGGTCTTGACATCAGTGCCGGTCAAAATATGATTACAAGAGAAGAGAAATCAACAGCTTCTGAAATCCAAGGTTTCAGCTCTGCGGGTGCAAATCTTCCTGGTCAGTTTCTAGCATTAGCTATGACTCTAGAATCGCGGTCTCTTGAGACTCCACCAGCATGTCAGAATACCACAAGCAAGGCAGAGATTCAATCTAAATTATCTAATAGTTATGTTCGCTCCTATGGAGAGAGAAAACACATATGTGCTACTCCAGGATGTCAGGGAATCAAGTTGAAAAATAAGTTGGATCTATGCTATAAGTGTTACATGAGAGCTACACCCAAAAGGGAATCCATGAGTGACATTGACACTGAAGAAACCACTAAATATGCTCTGAACTCTTCTACAGTTTTGAGCAGCACCGAAATGTTCTTGGAAAATAAGAAGGAGAAACGGCTCAACTCTATTGTGACTGAAAAGATGGCCTCTTGTGCTGGAATAACGTGTGGTAAACTCATCTATCCACCAAAGAATCTGTGTGATGAATGCCAAGAAATCCTGGAACGTGCTTACTCTAGTAAATCCAAACAAGGTTGGTATGAATTATCACGTAATACAGAGGCCAGCAATGAGTATTTCATTATTAAACAAGATCTTGGTCAAACAGTATCTCCCTGCAAGATGTATCTTAATGTGCCCTATATATATATATATATATATATATATATATATATATATATATATATATATATATATATAGATGACATTCTTAGACTTATAACTTCAGATAAAATCATAACATTAATTCCATTGCAACCACTTGAAAGTTGTACCCTTAAACTACATTTTGCTAGCTTGGGGAAGACAATAAAACAGTCACCTCAATCAGTTGTTGTCTAAGTTGAAGAAACGGCAAGCTATTTAGGTTTTTTTTCCTTACAGCCTTTATGTTGCTTAGTCCATCATAAGTCAATATTCTAGAATTGAAACGTCCATAAATCATTATATTAAAAGAACTTGTATGCTCCATCACGGGACATATGATGTTAAATACCACAACCCGCCTGTACATACATATATATATATATATATATATATATATATATATATATATATATATATATATATATATATATATATATATATATATCGATCTGCCACACCTTGGTTAATTTTATGCTTTGGACAATTTTGGACACTGTATTTGTGATGGAGGGGCTCCTTATTACATGAAATATTTTTTGTTGCAAACATCTGATACAGCTCAAAGACAATATTTATAAAAACATTGCTTTTAAATTTGTTGTTGTGTGAAAGGTTTTAAAGTATGGTTGTTTTAATGAATGGTCTCCTAAGCGACTGGTGAATAAAGACAGATTATCAGGATCCAATTGTTTTCACGGTGACCACACATGTCCGTATATCCGATGTTAAATGTAGATATTCCATGGGGTGATAAAACCAAATTTAAATGTGCGATTGAATACGATATACACTTGATTGTTGTCATGGTAATATATTTGATTTCAAATTATGTCCTCCTTCAATCAACGTCTCTGTTTCACTGTTGATGTGTTTGTCTTGCCAGGGCTGTACTCGTTTCTTTAAACGCGCTGGTTGTGAGACTTAATATAATCAGCCTTGTATCCGTCTGTATGTCTGTATGTCTGTATCTTGAGGTGAAATTATGCAATACGCTTAAAACATGTTGCTGTAACATATTTTCTTAGTTCATTCACTATTAAAATTTTTCCTGAGGACTACTTCCAATAAATAAATACACATACTGCCCTAAAAAGTTTGATGTGGGTGAATTTTTTAATGAAGATATTTTGCACATTAAACTGGGTCAATGTTACCAACTTAGCATTGCTTATTCGACATTATTTTAAGATGCTGGTTCGTATCACAGAAGCGAGGTATCTTTTGAACTATTGCTCGCTAATGTCTCATTTGATTTTGTCTGATCTCCAACTCTGATATGTAGGAAACTTCTCGAGTACCTGCTCACTCACAACTCGTGCTATTACGAACAATAGGCGCAATAAATCTACGGCTAGTATTAGGTCATTGAAACATTTACAAAGGATATAAATTAATGGATATATTGAAGTAATGCTTGGAGCTCCAACGAGATTAGTTATAAACAGTTTTTACTGTATACAGTAATTAAAATCATAAAACTGTAAAATGCACAGAACAGAGTTTTGTGAATGCGATGTAATTAACTCAAATATGAAATTTTTTTATATTCTGAATAATGTTAAAGAAATATCATTTCAATTTAATGAACAGTAAAGGTGTAGCACATTTATTCTTGAATAATGTCAACATATCATTAGTGGTAGCCTCTGTGTTTCTTATATTTGTTCATTTTGTAAAGATATAATTAATGCATGTTGCCAGAGGAGTTAATTTGGTCCAGTGATATTTGAATCTACGTATTTTTATACAATTAATGTACATATTTATTCATTAATTATTTGCATTTAATATGCGAATCTATTCATGAACTCATTTTACTTCAGATTTTAGACTTGGAAGACTTCGATCCAATCCAGCACTACAACAACCTCGACCTCATACTGCCGCCGTAGTTACAAAGTGCATTATACGAAACTGTGATCGTTACTGTGAAGGCCCTGCTACAGAAAATATGTGCAGATCTCACTTTGAGTACACTCAAAGAACAATTACCACCACATGTCAAACAAATGTTCCCTTAGCAGAAAGACAGCATGTTCCATCTGCTGATCAACGGGACATACATCCTGTCCGTCAGAATATATCTAACCTAAACTCCCAAAACACATATTCTAGTAGTGATAGCGCTAATTTACAGACTTTTTCACATAGGTTAGTGTCACAGGAAGATGATTCCTCAACAGTTATGTCATACCTTGATCAGAGCCAGAATAGTGACTCAAAATGCATTATCAAGGAGTGTTTGAATTTTGGAAACCCTTTGAACCAAGGCATATGTAATACATGTGCCATGACACACTTTGATTTAAGCAGAAGAAGTAACTCCAAGTGTATTATTCAGGTGTGTATGAATTTTGGAAGCATTCAGAACCAAGGCATGTGTAATGACTGTCTCAGGGCATATTTAGCAGACAAATAATGTTTCATTCTTGTAGATTTACATGATTGCGTATTTCAACAGAATATGAAAACTTAATACATATTTAAAACTAATACTCAGTTGTAGATACTGGCAACACATACTTTCATTTGGTAACACGCTGATTCTGACCAAGGGTGATTCGGATGAGGCTTATTCGGCCCAAATTATGGATGATTCGGCCAGATTACGGACTGATTTGGCCCAAATGCTTGGTGTATTCGGACCATGTGAAATATTAAAAGAAAACAATGGGACACAAACACAAATACCTAATTTACTTTATTGGTCATTACTACTTTCGCAAGTATAGTAAGAAAATGTTAAAGTTTGCTTTTCAACTTTAAAATTTATATCAGTTATTTTCAAATTTCTAGACAAAATGAGAATATACTAAACATGAAACATGTTATTTAGATTTTTAACCGAAATACCTTTTCAATGTTTCCATAAAAAGTATAAATGTTAACTTTCCATAATTCAAGTCAGTATCAACACTATCAGATTGTAATGCAGATGAAATGAACCAATGCATTTATTGATTTCTCTTGTAAATGTTGCTTTTTGGCATTATATTTATAAACAAACATACATACATATATATACATATATATATATATATATATATATATATATATATATATATATATATATATATATATATATATATATATATATATATATATAGATGCAATAAACTGACGACGAACAGTACGAAACTAGTAACTAACTAGCCTAAGCGCTTTCGACTCTTAATGAGTCTTTTTCAAAGGCAAATACAAAACATAGTTACGACAAACAAATAAACACCAAAACGTTGTGTTTGTAAACCTCTACATTTCTATCTTCACATGTGCTAAAACTATAAATACAACCAGCTTGTATAGACTAGTTGCATCTATTTTAATTAATCCCTGACAAACGTGATCCCTTGGTGGATCCAGTACGCTTGAGAGGGTTGTTATTCGCCATATGATTTGTATTTTATATATATATATATATATATATATATATATATATATATATATATATATATATATATATATATATATATATATATATATATATATATAAGTATTGATGTGTAAAATGATACTATAAGGTTATTCTCTGTTGTCAGTAAATTTATATCTACTTCTATCGTTGAATTTTGTCTTTTGACTACAATCTTGAACCAGTAAACCAACTTAGTTCTATTGTTAGCATTATATTTTGTGTTCTTGAATGGCATTAAATTCAGTAAACTGGCAAATGACATCAAAAGCGCTTTAATTATAGAGCTGTTGGTCAAACGGGTTTGACCAATTTATGTTCAGATGACCCAAATACTAGTGTCTGCGGTTAAATTAAGGAGCAATGACCATACAACGTAAAATAGAAACGGTGACATTATAAGATGGCATCCGATGGTAAAAATACGAAATAACAATGTCATCAGACGGGGAGTTGCCAGGGATGATTGATGGCACTTTAGAAGTCCCAAGAAGAGAAATATATAAATAAAATTATTTTAATTTATAAAATGCTGTCTTTTAAAACTTTGTTCTTTTGCAGTATCCACTTTCAATAATAGTATGCATACATTTATATAATACAAGTCTTTGTTTTTAAAATCACTTGTCCTGACTTAAATCAACCTGTCCGATAAGGCCATGTTTAAGAATTATTTTGACACATAGAAAATCAAATAGTCTCTCTCGTACTTGATATGATGTTAATGAGACTGCTTCCGCTTTTACTTTCTACTGCAAAAGCAGCTTCATGTTTGTAATTATTTCGTGTGATAGAATTCGAATGTGTCCCAATAATCCAGGAATATTGTCTCAGTTTCTTGGACAAGGTTAAACAAAAAGCAATAAAAATTATTTGTGTGCAATGTGTCTCTACAAGTTTCCCAAAACATCATACTAAAAGTAGAGTAAAACATTTTTGGTTGTAGTATTGAAAATTTGCATTATAAGGTCATGTAGCTTTGTAGGTATAGCAATTTTTAACATTACAACTTCACTGGATTTAGGTTTTAATGACATGCTAAACACATAAAATAAAGATAATAATTTATGTGTGTTTAATTCACTTAAGACAATGCGAAATACATTGTCAAAGATTCTAAGTTTCAAAACTTAACATTCAATGTTTGCATTAGACTTTTTAATTATGTTGTAATAGCAGATAAACATTACTTAACATTAATAGAATGCTTACTCTCTTAAGGCAAAATAAGTGTGTGGTAAATTGGTGGCGTTCAAAACACACCAACCTCTTTCACTACGGTTCGTTTCTAGGGAATGACCTCCCGCGCTGTAATTTACCCAGTGTGGATGGATAGAAACAAGAATGCAGATCTCTGAACAAGCATATTGAAGAAATGAACGGAACGAGCCCCCTTTCAACTAACAAATATGAAATTTAATCAATTTAACAACAGAATTTAAAATGGTCACAAAAGAAGGAAAAATGTACTAACATGTACTCAAATAAAAAAAAAACAATACAAATTTTCACGTTACGATTACTTGTCAGTGACAGAATTAATTTAAGTTCGTCATTGCCTACGAGATGTGACCTTGAGATCAATGATGAACGACATCATAACCTATCTTATCTGTACATCGAATCTTCCGTTCGTCTCTGCTCTGCCAACCTTTGTCTAGTCGTCGGGACCTGGACTCTTGCCAGTCGAACCTTGGTTTGACGATTATCTCTAGACCTAGACTTCGGCTCAGAATTTGCTCTGGTACTTGGAATTGATAATATAATTCCCAGGAAATTTCAGGAAATTTCAGGAAATTTTAAGAAAGTTCAGGAAGTTTCAGGACGTTTCAGGAAGCTGTTTCCTTTAATAAAATGTCTCGCAATAGCCAATAGGTCACATTTCCAAGTATATATTTATATTTGTACATTAATTCGGCTCAGAAAAGTAAAAGGCATAAATTATGTTGCACTCATTCGTTCACTAATTCCTATGTTTATAAACATAGACGGCCACTGCATGTCCTGACCTTAATTCGGGTCACGCTAGCGGGGATCATTAAATTCCACTTCACGGCTACCACGTATGTGCCCGTATTTAACACCCCTTGACTTCTTGCATTAAACTATCTAGTAGTGTTAAATTACATATGGCTTAGCCCCTCAAATCTAACTATTCTAAAATAGTTTACGTGATCAATAAAATGTTACGAACTAGTATATGAATATACACTCCATACATGTCAAACTAGACAGAGATTTAATTCATAAAACTACGAAACATTACCCATTATTTATTAAGCTTAATTCTCGCAAATTCCTAAGCACTCCTATGTATCGAAGATTCAATTACATGCAATCTTGTCAACTCTCTCAATGAACATTCAATTAATGAATTGATAATAAGAAAATCGAAGAATAAAATGTCGTGACTAACATTTCACTAAAACCCTGAAAATGAAATCATTCATACATACATCTTAACATTAATACATTTGCAAATAAATCAACAAATGAAATAGCATATTAAAATCTTCTACGTAGAATTTTTGATTGACAAACAGATAATCATGCCGCAATTAACGTTCCTTTGAACAATCAATTATTGACGAGCTTCCCCTTTTTAACCGGTTGATTTTTGGAAGAGTATTATGCCAAACCCTTGTACCATAACAGTTGACTCGGTCAAGTTTCGTCGCGTGGAACGAATTTCCTTTGACGTTCAGAGATGAAATGAAAATAATCATATAACTGTCTCTAGCCCTTTCTACTTTATTTAAGTTGACTTTCGTACAATTCATTTAATCATACTTCTAAGAGTTTTCAAAATTCGACATATCACAAATTGAAAATATCATTTCCTGGAAACATTTAACAAATAAATAATATTCGACTTGTACAACTGCTATCATTGACGACATCAGTGTCAGGTGTAATTCTTATCAAATTATCAAACGTAATATCAAAATATTCACTGTAAAGAACCATTTGGAACAGTTAAATCTAAAAAAGATACAAATCAATATGTGTCCTCACAATATCACAGTTTATAGGCGGAGCACTGGAACCTCGACATTCACCACTGGCGGGTGAATATTCAAGATTATTTTTGCTGCAAATGCATCCTTCATATCACAGTCCATGGAATGAGCACTGGAATCTCGTCATTCACCGGTGTCGGGTGAGTATTCAAAATTACGTTTGCTGCAAATGCACCTTGCAGTGCTACAATCAATCTTACAGTTACATTTGATCAACTACAACTGGATTCTTGGTGCTGGATGGATATCATCGGCCACATAAAGAACTTCTTTGATTGTTTCTTTCCGTGAATAAAGATCCCAAGCGTAAATACAGATCCCGAGATTATGCTACGGAGAAACAAATCTTCACAAATGAATGAGATTTTTGCCTTCAATCCTTGTACCTGTTTTCAATGTTGTTGCAGTCGCTCTCCCTTCATGCAGTAAATGTTTCCGTGTGTTTCACTCTTTGGAAGATTGATGTAGTAAATTCTTTCATCAGATGTTTGACCCAAACATGTCTCTGAAGTGCTGACATACCTTAACCCCTAGTAAGTCCTCCAGTGGTCTTAATGCTACGCGTCAGCACTTGCTCAGTTATGAGGTCACTGTAAAGGTCTGCCCAGAATTTCTCTCTACGTCGTACAGCATGGTAACTTTTCATAAGGTCTTCATACCTGGATGATTTGTTTAAGATTTGACATTTCTTGAAGATAGACATGAACTGTCTATGCATAGAGATTATGCCATACTTCAATAACACAAGGGACTATCTGCCATGGAAACCTAATGGAGATTTCAGTTGACAGTTCTTTCTCCTCTTTGAAAACTCTTTAAAATGTCATTAATGTCCATGTTCAGCTTCCATAATTGGCTTGTTCTACTGCATTCTTTTGTATTCTTCAACTTGGTTAATATATGTTTTACCTTGCCATGTGGCTTGTTGCACATGATATTATGGGATTTCTACCACAGCCACTAGTCAAAGGTTATCACTGTTGCCACATTATTCTTTCTTGTTTGATTTGTTAATAAGATCAATGTAGAATAGATACATGACATCACTTTGATCCAAGTCAGTCATTATTCAGATTGTAATTCATGCTTTCCCTTGATGTAATTTCCATAACACCATACCATTCTAGCAAGGCTTAAATCTTTCACGGTATATCTGTGATGCTGCCATGCAAAGCTCTGATTAAAGTTTTGTTGAATTATTTCATTCTGAACATTAAACATATTAAACTTGCCATTATAACATATATTTAACAGGTACCTATTAACATAACCAGGTAAAAAAAACATTGATATTAACATTAGTCCTACTTGAAGCATAACATTATTGGAAAACAATCTAAATTGGAACTTCTCAACGTGGCACTCACAGCTTGACTGTTTTTAACTGACTGACACTATGCTAAATATGCAATCTGACACTCCAATTACTATTCACCTTAGATTTATACTGAAATCAATGACAGAGTTAATCAATATTGTTAAATTATCCATAAATTATACATTTTACAGGATTAAACATGTTATGATGGGATTTAAAAAAAAAAAAACATTGGTAAAACAAAGCTACATTTAACGCAAAAAAATATGCCTACAAAATGTGAAAATTTATATTATTTCCACCAACTATACTTTCCTATACTTTTAGTTTGTTTGTTATTCTGGGAATCTTGCCAAAACTCTTTGTGCAAAAATCATTTTATTGCAATATTTTTCACCTTGCAAAATATCATTCTTAGACTAAAATTATATCGTTGCACTGCCCCATCCCACCCCACCCCTCCTCACCACCCCACTCTACCCACCCCCACCCCGCTGCTGTGTCTCTTAAATATTTTATCGAGAGCTATACGAAGCCGCGACCGAGGATCGTGTAAATGTTTTGCGATAAAATCTGTATGGGATGTTTGCGCATTTCAAAAGAAATTTCTGTATTTAATTATATCCATATCTACTAAACATAAAGTCAAGTGGATGTTTTGCAGAGCAAGTGTATCAACTCCGCTAAATATAATTAAAATATTACAATAGCCACTGATCACTTTAGGTATTTGGGTATATCGCTGAGTAACATAAATACCATCGGTATTTTTAGAGTCTGCCTCGATAAAATATCCGAACTGGATTTGATTGTTGTTGCAGCATCACGTCATCATATAATACGAGATTATTAATACCTCCATCGAAGTCAGCTACAGATGGGGCTTCATCAATATCGGTGATAAAATCAATATCATTATCGTCTTCATCCGTCGACTTCGCTTCGTCAATAAAATTTTTAAGTACATGGTAGCATCGCTGATCATCTGCAGATGGTGCTAATAAATACAATTTATCCCACTTGAAACATCTCATTATCAGTTTGAGCATCAATTGCGCCTTACCAGACTCAAATGGACCTATGACAATTGCTCTGATATAATTTAGTAACGCTGCATGATGCTTGATTTGCTTTAGTGACGCTGAGAAGACAATGATATTCATGATAAAGAAATAAAATAAATAATATATATTTATATTAATTTCGATTAAGATCACCCACCCCACAAGTGGATTAACAGCAATAATAACAACAAAAAAGCATGCACTTACAGGCAAGTGTGTAAAATGTGGTACTAGCAAATACAGATTTATTTCGCTTCGTACGAACACAGGTGGTAATATCGCTTCTGGGAAAATTATCAGGGACTTCTTGGGCTAAATACCCAGGAGAAAAACATCTTCCTGGATATAATTATTGTAGTCCTGGAACCCGACTTGATATCCAACTTGACGAACAAGACCAAACAAGACCTGGATAGTATCCAATAAATGCGATTGATCAAGCATGCCACATTCATGATGTCGGTATAAAAATACAGATTTGCAATAGCGACACACTGCAAAATGTAAAGTTAATACACACGTTAAAATCTTTTTCAAAAATATAAATCTCTTCGAGAATCACTATCTAATTGGCTGGTAAGACCTGCGAAGACCTGGTAATTAATCCTAAATAAATATTATAATCGAATCGATTTATTATAGCCCAAGAGGATATTGAAGAAGTAGAGCAGCGATTAGTAAACTTTTGCTGCAAATTGGTTAGCACGGCAGGTAATATGGCAAATTTATCTATCACCACATAAACAAATTCAGCATGCACATTTTGATGTCAGCGCTCCCATCAGACAGATATTTTTTTCTTGTCGCATGATACTATTAAAACACGTAGACGTCAATAATGCACATACAAATACGCCTTAACTATCGCTGACGTTGAACGTAGATACGAAGAAATAGAATCACTATCAACAAAAACAGCAACAGAAGTTACATCTGCTTTTGAACGAATTTATCAACGAGGACCCTTGTTATGGCCACAGCTACTACAGGTTGATCCTGTCAAATAATTTCTTGGTGCATTAACATCGATGATGACACAACATAATCAGACAAGGACATAACGCAATTCATCGTCATCATGCAGTCGTTGCTAAGAGAAATAAACAGTAGCATGATGCAGCTGTCAATCTCCCTGAATGGTATCCCATACAAGGACATTTAGAAAGGATATCATCCAAAATGAAAAAGCCTCATGATGGGTGCCTAAAGGCCATGGAACGCCAAATACTTGTAAATTAATGGATCTCGTGGAATGGTAACAGCTTATCATTGCTACGGTTTAGTGTTTTGTTTTGTTTTATTCTAAGCCAGATTCATTTTTATTTTTATGCTTTTATTCAGATTCAGATTGTTTTTATTTTTTATTTTTATTGAGATTCAGATATAATTTTACTTTAGATATAATTTTACTTTAGTTCTTTTTAGATTCAGAAATATTTTTGCTTTTTTCTGTTCTGAGTAAGATTTAATTTTATTTTAATATTTTTATTCAGATTCAGATTTATTTCATCACCAAAAACACTATTTTGAAGACCATTTACCCCATCTTATTATGAAAAATGGACGATAATCACGATTTCAAGTTCAATTTAAACCCCCCCAATCAAATTATGGAATGTTAATCACGTTTTTGCGTACAATTTACCTCATCAAGTTACTAAATCTAGACGATAATCAGCAAAAATAAAATTTTCGTTAAAATAATAAAGTTGTTGTTGTTGGTCAGTAAAAAATAATATTGCTGTTTTATCGTTTTTTTATCACCAAAAATATCACCATTTAACCCATCAAATTGTAAAATGTGGACAACAATCACGATTTTGAGTACTAATTACTACATCAAGATTAGAAAATCAGTCCGAAAATAACAAAAATAAAATTTATTTTAATATTTATTGTTGTTGGTCAGTAAAACAAAATAGTTTTGTTATTTTTCATCGTAATTTTATCACCAAATGTATAATTTTTAGTAACATCTTCCCCATCAAATTGTGGAATCTGAACGATAATAATGATTTTGAGAACCATTTACCCCATAAAAATAAACAAACTGAAACAAATAAATATTAAAATAAACAGTTAATTTTTATATTTTTATTCTGATTCAGATTCAAAAATATTTTTATTTTAAACAAAATATTTATTAGATAATGAATTCCGAAAATATTGATGCAATTATTTCTGAAATTAAAAAATCAAATCATGAGGATATATAAGTGTCTGAACAATTGGATCTTGAAAAAATCACAAATGATTTTGAAGCGCTACAGGAACGGAAATAACATGTAAGATATGCACTATCAGATGAGCATAGATTTATTAAATTACTTCAGCAAGCCATTAAACAATTTCTACTTTATAAAATTTATGATGAGGATATTCAAACATTGATTCACTCGCAAACGTGATTGAGAAAGTTAGATCAAAGTTATCACACGATTACAAAGCAAAAAGGATTGAGTTCACGTGTACGACAGCTGAACAAATTTATGTACGATTGTAAACTCAGTGACAAAGTCACTGACGAAAATCAAGGTAGATTATGAAAATGAATAATGTATTTTTATTCTGACTCGAATTTATTTATTCATATTATAATATTTGTTTGTTGTTGACGGTTAGTAAAAAGTAAAATCTTTCGACTGATAGTCAGTAAAACTAAACTTTATTATTAAACGATTGATTGATGGTCAGAAAATCGATATTAAGTTTGAGTATCATTCACCCAATCAAATTAAGAAATAAAGACGGTAATTATGATTGATAATTATCAAATAAAAATTAGGAGAATCAGTCCGAAAGCAACAGAATAAACACTTTTATTATATTATTTATTTTCGTTCTGAATCAGATTCAGATTATATTTTTATTCTGATCCCGATTCAGATTATAATATTTATTTTTTCTGATAGAGATTATAATATTTATTTTTTCTGATACATATTTATTCACATTATAAAATTTATTCTAATTCTGATTCATATTCAAATATTTCTTATTATTCAGATTCAGATTTAGATAATAATATTTATTTTTATTCACATTGCAGTTGCGTCAACCCCTTCAGCGTGCCATACTTAATCATCATCGGTAGGTTTTCTCACAAGGGCGATTGTTATTTTGCCCCGAAGATAATATTTATGACATTTCTTCAAAATCCAAAGACATTTGATAGTTGAATCCCACATGAAAATTCTTTGTCATCGTTCAACATCGATCTGCCTGCTGCGAATCCCAATGTTTCATTCACTGATACAACTTGCCTCCAGCTGCATTCAGCCTCACATTATTGCTTTCGGGTTTATCAGTTACATATATATATATATATATATATATATATATATATATATATATATATATATATATATATATATATATATATATATATATATATATATATATTTCTATGAATAATTATGTTCTGCCGGCGGATTATGCAGGTACAGATCAGGGTATGTTGTCCGCAGTATGACTTGACTTATAAGTGAGCCTTGGGATGTTATCATGGATGAGATAGTAATATTTTGTGGTATTTCAAATACAGGTATCATATTTATCGTTCTTTGCTTTCTTCATCTTATTTGTATGCATGTTGAAATTTGCTTTTGTGATTATCTCCATAACCTTCTTACAAAAAAGCAGTAAAGAGCACAATTACTCCAACTTAAAGGGTACTGAATATGCTATAGTTTGTATCAATTCATGCAAAATAATAGAAATTTGCTCCAGTAGATAGAGTGGGGGAAATGGATGGCAGGATGTCCGAAACAGATGAGTGACTAGCAGATTTTCTGCATATATCTGATTTTGTTCAGTTTTGTTTATTAAATTTGACATTTAAAATATCCATGAATTATACGAAGACTGCACTTCCTTTTGTATGCCATCCTTTTGTACACACCATTCTTCTTTGCTTCATTATATATGTTGCATAGATTTACAGCACAGTGTTTGATACCACTTCATACCACTGTGAAATACTATCATAGGGTAATGTAAATCCATTAAACGTAATCACTGTGTCATTATATGGTAGAATAAGGTAATTTCTAATAACGATCACTTGGCCTTTAAACATAATTTACGCTGCAACAATATAAGCAAACCAGGTGTTTACTATAGTGTTGTCAATGGTTACTTGCTATATGAATGTAGCTCTGATCTTAACGTATCATGGCATGATTTAGGGAGTGACCGTTGTCATGATTGACATACCCACCATGAATGAGGAAGACGATTAAATAAAAGGTATGTTGAAGGTTGTGTAAACAAAAATTATATCAGTTTATAACCATTGTTCACCTTTCTCAACCATGTTAAAATTTAAATTCCGTCTGTCCACTCACTATAGTCATTTTGTAAGCAGTTGGATCTTTTTAACAATAAATAAAGAAAAAAAGGACAACGCTTTGCACAACCTAGCTCTTAGTTTCTTTAATCAAGCAGAGAGAGAGAGAGAGAGAGAGAGAGAGAGAGAGAGAGAGAGAGAGAGAGAGAGAGAGAGAGAGAGAGAGAGAGAGAGAGAGAGAGAGAGAGAGAATTACACGTTTTCATCTATGATGAAATGAGTAAATTTCTGCACCTATGCAGGAAAAATGTTGGCTTTTAGTAATTAGTTTGGTTTGTTTTACCCAAAATAATTACTAAATAAACACTTTTTTAGTGCTATAAACAGATTCATGATTTAGCCATTAAAACAAATCACAAATAAGAATCCATGATCATTAATTATTTTAACCACATAGTCTAATATAGTTTCTGTTTAAACTCCTGGACATTTTTCGACATCTCCAGTTCACCACTCAATTTATAGCAAATTTGAATTACACTGCAAAGATTGAGTGAAATGGACTGCATGTTACAATTTCATGTTTGATTTAGTTTGTTGTTTTATGTCACAGCTACAAAGATAAAGTCCACTTATGTAAGAATAAGGGGCGGCATTGATCCCTTGCGGAGTTTGTTATCTCAGACATGTCATATATTGGATATTTCTGATTTTTATCTATTTCTTAATTCAAAAGATAACTATTCAAAGGATGTATGTTTATTTGTAGAACTTAATAGCTATAAATGTAATCATAGCTATAAATGTGCCACAAAGCCATTGGTTGATCTCACGTCTTCCAACGTGTAACAGTGTACAACTCAGTTTATATAGTTATTGAATCGGTTATTTCTAAATTGTTTGCGCAAATTAAACCAGGGTAAGGTAGTCCTCGTTTTTAGTTTACAAGACAGCGATCTTATTTCCTGCTCAAGGTGAATACTAATGATTGATATCAAGATTACTTAATATAATTGAATAAATTGATTATGTATCAAGAACAATTAGAGCTACCACTTTTCAGTATGTTCGGGGCCTGATTAAGGCTTTGAAGGGGGGGGGTACTTAAGATGGAGGTAGGGATATAGATCTACATATACACCCTGAAAGCAGCCATTGAACTCTGTAATATGTGTATCATTATTATAGCCATATTAGACACATTAGACGGTTTTGACCTATATATGGATTCAAGTACATGTAATTTTATCAACGGCATCTAGGTGGGCCCCATGACTGGGGGAAGTGCCAGGGCACGGGCCCCATCTTCTCCCACACTTGATCAGGTTCTGCTTGTGTTCCTTATCAACGTATTTTGTTGTGGGTTATATCAGTGTATTTATTCATATTCATTATTGCCTACAGCATTTTAAATCTGGCATATAATAAACAACAATGGTATGTGATGTATGTATTGATGACCATCTGTGTATATAGTCCATTTTAGGTAGGTGTAAACTTAATTAAGAAGGTAGACTTATGATTACATGATTTTGCTGTTATATTGTTGAGGTAATACATTTTTTTTTAATTTGATTATTTGATTCAGTTTAAATGTAAACCCCCTTTTGTAGCATTTGCAAATATTAACAAACAAAAAAATGATGTCCTTTCTTACTTCAAATGATAGACACGCAACAGTTTTTCAGTTAGATAAAACTTTTGAGCTATAAAAAAATTTGCTTTCAAATAACAAAGTTGTAGAAAAAATAGCATATTAGAAGAAAATGTAAAAATTTTATCAGATTAAAGTATACATGTCATTGATAGAGATTACTACTGTAATGTATTAACATTTTCAGATTGACATACCCACCATGAATGAGGAAGACGATTAAATAAAAGGTATGTTGAAGGTTATGTAAACAAAAATTATATCAGTTTATAACTATTGTTGATCTTTCTTAACCATGTTAAAATTACCCAAAATTACCATTGAGACTTATATGCAAGAAATAGTCATACAGATAGAAAGCGATGGTGAGTGTGTGTTGGTTTATGATCGAAATTGCAAAATGAACATTTTGAACTCTTGAGCAAACATATAACTGCAGAACAAACGAAATGTAAAATTTGCTCTTAGTAACCGATTATAATCGATTACTAGTTGGTTAAGTTGAGCCGATTATAGATTATTAAATTCTGACCAATTCCCATCACTAGCAAAGAGAACAAAGCCATATCTGAGTTAAAAAGAGGTGTCAATTATATCAAACATTGAGAAAAAAAAATGCCTTACAAACTTGGCAATTAAAAGAGGGAATGGGAAAGTGAGTACCCAAAAAAATGTGTGGGGGTGGGGGGTGAGTGAGTGTGATTAAGATCTTCAGCGTAGCTTTAACAATTTTTTTAATCATATTGCTACTATTCCTGAGTGTGACAGTTTATAGTGTTGTCTGGCATAGAGCATGGTGTCCCACCCAGTCATATTATCCAGACACCAGGCTGACCAGTCCTAACACTAACCTATTAATGCTGAGCGTCAAGCGAGGCATTACCCAAAGAATTAAAAAAAATATAGAGAACAGATAAATGAGTGCAATAAAGATTACACAGGACAATGATGCTACAATAAAATAACCCACAAAAACCTCTCTCATACATACATACATACATACATACATACATACATACATACATACATACATACATACATACATACATACATACATACATACATACATACATACATACATACATACATACATACATACATACATACATACATACATACATATGCAAGATTAATTAAATAAAAGTTTTATCATAAAAGATGAATATATCCTAAAAATATTCTCGATATATAATTAAGGTGATGGCTGTCGTACCTAAGGAGAGTGTTCACATAACTGTAATAATACAGTATTGTTTGCAAAACAAACAATAAAAATAATTCGAACTAAGCCTATTTTTTCAATACTAATTCGATTGAGATATACATAGACAAACAACAAAAGCAAACAAGCTCCAAATCAACAATAAAACAATGCCAATATAGTCAATATTGTGAAATTGTCTTAACCCGGTCGCCTGGACGAAACTCATATGCAAGAAATAGTCATACAGATAGAAAGTGATGGTGAGTGTGTGTTGGTTTATGATCGAAATTGCAAAGTGAACATAGCAGTACGCATAGAAAGATAATAAGTAAATAAATGATTATACAATCAGGCAGGTACGTACTATACACGAAACTGCTTAATTGGGATATTGGCATGCGCACACACATATAGGGATTTTCCAGCATGTACATAACAACTCAGTTTACTGACCTGGGAATTCCGATTTTCATTAAACACACATGCACATACACACGGAATTAGGGCCGACTGATCCGTCACTTATATCTTGGTTTTCCCTGTTTTTGTTGGGGGGGGGCATTTTTACAAAAAATAATGAAGAATTTTATCCGGAAGAATAACTTTATTGATGTTTTTATATGCTGGTGTTTAAGTAATAAAAAAAATAAATAAATAAATTAATAATAATAATAATAATAATAATAATAATAATAATAATAATAATAATAATAATAATAATAATAATAATAACAGCAACAATTATTATTATTATTATTATTATTATTATTATTATTATTATTATTATTATTATTATTGAGGTTGCTGTTTTTGTTATGTGGGCGATGGTAGTTGTGTCTGAGAGAGAGAGAGAGAGAGAGAGAGAGAGAGAGAGAGAGAGAGAGAGAGAGAGAGAGATTTGAAAACTCAACCAACAGTAACTACCGAATTTCGTGGATGACTGCTACTATTGTTGTATATCGTATCAAACGGGTGATTGTTCTGATTAGTCATTAAAATTGATTTACGCAAGAGTTGGTCCATTTTGTGATTATTAATTGACAGCCAATAATTGATGTTTTCAGTTTTAGGTGCTCTTTTTATTAAGGCTTGCAGAAGAAGAAAAACTTCATCCATATACGGGTTCAAGCAAACAACTGGATACACCTTAAACGAACCATCAAAGGATGCTTTGCCAACAAATTAGCATAGCATTATTCTTTTGTTTCAATAGGTCTTTCAATAATAATAATAATAATAATAATAATAATAATAATAATAATAATAATAATAATAATAATAATAATAATAATAATAAATTAGCATAGAACTTACATGTTTTTTAAACTCAAAGAAAATTGAAAGATAATTTTTTTAAGGATAAAGTGCAAATCCAAGAAAATGATAGGTGTTAATTTTATAATGATTTTAACCTGTATAGTCCATTTCATTCTTAAGAAAACAGTTTATCAAGTTTTATCTAAATTGACCTAGGCAGTCTCTCAAAAGTCTCATGGACGCTGCTTATTTTGCGATTGTTATTGTTTCTTATATAGTTTTGTTTTTAAACATCTCCGATTTCGCTGTTGTTGTTGTTGTTGTTGTTGTTGTTGTTGTTGTCTCATGTTCTTGCAAAACTAATCCAGCGATGGGGCATCGGTACTTCCAAAATACAAATCTAAGCAAGCAGATTCAGTGAAGTTCTGTCATCAACCAATTTTGGTCAGATTTTTTTTTATAAATAGGGCCTATAATGATAAAATCTTTGGCAATTATCAAAAAGCTTCTGAGTTACAAGGCAGACATGAAACCAATCTCTTTCTCAAAGTGCTTTAGAGTAAAACTGAAGACAACGGGAACGAAATCGATCTGTGACCCTGACCGTGGAAACAAACTTAAAATAATGCTTATTCATCTTGATGATGACGATGGGATTAACCATAGGACTCACCCATTGCAATTTTTGACTCACCTTCGAATTCATTATGATATACGGTACGACAAGTTCCTTGATCTAACTTGTTTGAACCTTAGGAACCAACCAATTAGATTTCCTTTCTCTTTATTTGTCTATAAATCAGAAGAAAATTTGTTTGTCAAGCTGAGAGCCATCCCGCCACCCGCTAAAATTAAATGGTTAGTCCGTAAAAAAAAGCAGAAGGAGAATTCCAAGGGAAAACATCCAATATTAAGCTGTGACTTTAAAGATTTTACCCAAATTTGATCAGTGGCTTGTAATAATGACGTTTAAGAATGCAAATTTTTATCCCAATATCTCAAATTGCTTGAAGAATATGGATTGGAATGAAACGTGTGAAAGAAAACTTAAAATATGGAGCCGTGAGCTTGAACTTCAAAGTAGGACCACTCACGTAGTTTGCAACACGTTTTATAATCAGGATGAATGAATAAACCATGTTTAATCTCGTAATCTTAATCCTTTTGAAGTTACCTAGCTTCATCCCATAATCTCACGCTCTTTGAAGTTATAGAGTGAAAGCGAAGGTGGAATGGTAAGACGGTAAGACAGAGACGCGGATCAATATTCCCAACCTACCCCATCCACTGTCACTTTTCTTGACCGAACAAAAACTTACCCCTGTCTTGCAATAGGATTAGAATAGAAATATGCAATGTCACCAAAACCGACTCATGTTAAGGTTTATATTACCATTTTAGCTATCACGCCTCGTATCTGGGTGATAGGACTTTATGGGTAATATTGTAATTATTTCTAATTACCCTTAATACATATATTACCCTATGGCACTTGTTAAAAGGGTCATTTGTTGACTCCAGGTTGATCATCTCAGAGGGGAATTCCGTGTATGTATGTATGTATGTATGTATGTATGTATGTATGTATGTATGTATGTATGTATGTATGCATGCATGCATGCATGCATGCATGCATGCATGCATGCATGCATACATACATACATACATACATACATACATACATACATACATACATACATACATACATACATACATACATACATACATACATACATACATACATACATACATACATACATACATACATACATATATATATATATATATATATATATATATATATATATATATATATATATATATCCGTCAGGTAGTGAAATAACCTTAGGATGTAATTCGTCGCCATTGGGAACTTATATTTTGAACTACTTTTCTTCACATGGAACATTATGGCCCTCGAAGGAGACAAAGTCACAATCGGAATAATCTCGGCCATTGCTATTGTTACTTTTGTGGTACACTGATCTGTTCTGATTTCCATATCATTAGTACCCGGTAGGTACATCGTTCGGCCATTTCCCAGGTCGCAAAATAACCTGTTCTGATTTCTATATCATTAGTACACGGTAGGTACATCGTTCGGCCATTTGGAATCAGTACACAATAAAATCCGGTTCAGTACCCCGAATGTAGTCCCAGTCTATTTTTAGATCACTTTTTCCTGTCTGAAATTGGTGGTGATACTAGAGTTAGATTTTGGCATTATTGGTAAGGATTTAAAGGCAGTTGTTTATTCTTTAAAATGTGAGCTTATGGTGTGGTTGTCTGTGTGTATTTCGGCGACAGTGCACATTGAGTAATAAGGTCATGGTGATGATCCGGAAGTGAAATCTGTGTTCCGTTGCCTGGTGTTTTGTTTACAATTCAGCCTCTCAAAAAAATGCAGGTCAATCCTTGACAAGAACTAAACCGTAAAGTCATCTTTGAAGGTATTTTAGATTAACATATGATTTGTATTGATTGTCACACAGTGGAAAGTTCAGTATTGAGAAACAAATGTAGAGACAAAATAGTGAAATTAATTGTGTACTAAGGCCTGTCAGTAAAAACTCGAAACTGATATAAAAATTTTATTATTTTAACATACACATGAAAGTTTAATATGTTATGTATATTGACTTTAAAAATATAAAAATGAAATAAAAAATAAGAAAATAATTTTAATTTAAAAAATTTAAATGAAATTTAAAAAAAATTAAAAAATAAAAAATTTCCACCAAGTATACACATATATAATATTTTTTGGAATGATATTAAATGATATCAGCATATATATATATACTCCTACACCATATACAAGCTCAAATGATGGATATTTGTCAAATATGATCAGAGAAAATATCTTTATTAGTCAAAATGAGACCCTCATTTAAAATACATGAAGACAAAATTCTATTTTGCTTTGTACCTTTAGGTCATTGAAACTATTTATTTGGGGTCCAAACAGTTAATTTATGTGTTTATGATGGGGTGACTTCTTGAGTAATACATATCTGCTTGTATAGCTATCAGTAATTGTTTATAAACATAGTTATAGGGTATTTAGTGAGAGAACAGAGATGAAGACTTTATACTAGAACCTGTTCAAGTTCTCTACAAAATCATATTAAGCTGTCAGAGAATGAAATACAAGTCAGAGGGGTAAAATATACTTTACCCAGGTATATTTACCATTGCTTGTAAGAAAACAGCAAAATGATGTAAGTTGAACACAGAATGCATTCCATTTTATTGTTCAGTTTCTTTAAGATGTTGATTGATGTAGTGCGGCATTGTGGCCCAGATGATATTATGGGAATTCTCATGATCCATTTTGCTTTATGCATTATTAATGATTAATAATATTTGTTATCTGACATTTTAAAGATTACATAAGTAATATTCAAACAGATTATTTGAATTTAACTTTCTACAACTGATCCTAACATGGTTACATAGCTGACATGAACAAATATGCATATATTTTGTAATGTTTGGAATCAAAAGTTGACATTGTTAGGCTGACATAGTACCTATAGTGAATCTGTAAGGCTCAGTTTTGACTGTGTGCACTTAAAACATCCCAAGATGTTATTTTCATCATGAATATGCCTCTGTATGGTAACACATTTCAATTTAGTACTTTGACAGAGGGCGGTATTGCAACATCAGCTGATATTTGATTCCATTGAATCATTGAACTTAATAACTTGGTAGCCAAGACTCTTAAAAATAGACTAAAAATGTTCAAACAGATTATTTGAATCATGTTTGCACATGTGATTTTAACAAGTACATTGCATATGTCCCACACATGTAAATATCCATCCTTGTTTACAAGTTTTCGGGATGAAAATTTCACATTTAGTTGATGATATAGGATTTATTGGTACCTATAGTTGATCTGTGTGGCCACATTTTGCTATATTCACTCACAATATCTAAAATTGTTTTTCCTTCATGAATAGGATTGCATATAGTAATAAATTTTAATTTGGTACATTGTCATTTGACTTTCTACTATACTGGTATGTATCAATGTTTGCACCAATGATCAAACCTCACCGTTCCAACATTGCCTTAAACTTTATGATACATACTCTGTCTGATTAGGTATTTAATCTGTAAATGGCTAAATATGCTTGTAGAAACTTCATCTATTTTTAGGATGCATATATCACTTTAATACATGCCCAGTGCTTCACATCTTTGAGTGTCACTCTGTCAAGTTTACCTTTTTTGCCCATATTTGCAAGCTGAATGTTATTTTGAAATCACCATATCTAACACATTTTAACTTCATTTGCCTACATCTTCTTTTTTTAGAATTAAGTGAAACATGTTATATATTTTCAGGTCTAGTCTGGTATCTGGAACAAAGTATTAGAGTTGGATCAATTTGGAAGCTCTCCAGTAGTCCAATGGTGATAGCAAGGTCTCATAAGGACATGTGCAGTGTGCTGCTATAAGTGACCAAGATGAGTTCATATCAGTACACTGATATACAGCATCTCAAAGACTTGGCTTAGATCTTCATGAGAGAGATTCACATCATTTTTCAGTAAGGTGAAACTGTATTGTCATATTGCATTGTTGACTTTTGTAGTTATCGGCATTAAAATGGAATGCATATTTGCTATAAAACATGGTAGTGGTCCCATCAAAACTTTAAATTTGAGTGGGTTATTAGTTATACAAACAACTGCCCAAGTACCTGAAACAATAAATGTGGAACATAACACCTGTCATTGTTTCTTAAGTATGTACTCCTATATGCAGCTGGATAGGCATATTGCAATTTGCTGTCCAAATCACTGTGAGCTGTCATGCTTCAGTACCCCTGGGAATAGTATTATCAGTTGTACAAACCCTAAATACCATTTGTTTTAAACACCATTTATTAATCAACTTTGCTGCCTTAAATTTGTCAAACTGAAGGTTATAACTTGTATGAAAATTTAATTGTTTAAAAATAAAAAGTGTTTAAAATTTAAATATTTATTTAAATTTCCTTTAAAATTTAATATATCAATATGTTTTAATTTCAAGAATATTTTCAGACAGGCCTTATCAAGTATTACAATTAGGTTTTTACTGCATTGAAAAATTCTTATAATTAAAAAGGATATAGAACATTCAGTTTTGATTTCTTAAAAACAATTGGACCTCAAATTTCACCCTATAGAACACCAGCACTAAACACTTTCTGATAGCTGTCACATGTCTTGCTTGCAAGGAAATTTCAAAAGACTTTATGTATGAAGTTGAAAAAGTAGTGGCATGCAAAATAAAATGCAAATATAAAGTTTGACAAAAATATTGACCCTTTCAGGAATCAGTACACAATTAATAAAATCCGTTCAGTACCCACGAATGTAGTCCCAGTCTATTTTTAGATCACTTGTTCCTGTCTGAAATTGGTGGTGATACTAGAGTTAGATTTTGGCATTCTTGGTAAAGATTTAAAGGCAATTGTTTATTCTTTAACATGTGAGCTTATGGTTGTCTGTGTATATTTCGGCGACAGTGCACATTGAGTAATAAGGTCATGGTGATGATCCGGAAGTGAAATCTGTGTTCCGTTGCCTGGTGTTTTGTTTGGAATTCAGCCTCTCAAAAAAATGCAGGTCAACCCTTGACAAGAACTAAACCGTAAAGTCATCTTTGAAGGTATTTTAGATTAACATATGATTTGTATTGATTGTCACACAGTGGAAAGTTCAGTATTGAGAAACAAATGTAGAGACAAAATAGTGAAATTAATTGTGTACTAAGGCCATTTCCCAGGTCGTGAAATAACCTCGAAAGTAGTTATATGAATACACATCATTTCCGGCGCAATGCACCACATATGTTAGGATAGCAAATTGTTCCGCAGGAGAAACAGGTCCATGTTGTTCGTTCTAGTGATTTGTCCGAACAAACAAAATTGACCCAGATCTACTGACGCATTATGTTTCGGCAGATCATGGTCTAAGCTGTCTGTTGCTGAATCTGACTTTTACAAAAGTATAATTTGTAGTATTTAATATTTTGATTAGCCATGAGAATTTTAATGTTATCATTCATGTAAAAATTGTTCAATTTCATAATATTAGCAGCATTTAAACCAAGATCAGCAATCCTTTTTAAATAATGGTATTCAGTTAAACTTTATAAAAATGGAAAACTCGGCCTTGCCAGTTTATATTATATGTACCATAAAAAGCTGAAATTGAATACAAAGTATAACAAACAAGTAATAAACTTCTTTAATAACTGAATATCATATTTTACAGGATTCATGAAATCTTGAAGCTTAAGAATAAATAACACACTGTATGAATGGCGTAGAGAAGCTTCAAATTATACACTGCATGTGGCCATAACAATATTTAATCCATATGACAGCTAATAATTACAGACACAACAAGATTCAATGCTGTTTGGACCCCATGCAAATGATGAATTTAACCCAAAACATTTTTCCATATCTTTAGTAGATTGTTTCAATTAAATTTATCTTTCCATTACCATGAGTGGCAATTGTCTCCTTCATGCAGTCTCGTTGGCTTTATGGGCCATTGATGATACAAACCTTTTGAGGAGACTGGTTTACTTCGCACTATCATCTGACCCATCGACAGCCTTTAAACGCCGATGGCTGTTTTATCATAGTGTAAAAGAAAATGGAGAAGCCAATGTTCGGATGAATACATATGTACTTATACTATTTCATGAATGATTTTTACTTTCATATTTCTTTAAATGAGCTATCCGTAGAGGAGACAGAAAAATTTTTTCAAAATTAGAATGGGCTTAGCATCAAACGGGTATGTACTATAAGGCTTCTATTTGGCAAAAAAAAATTACAAATGTTGTAAAACGTTATTTATCTGAAAACGTCAACATTTGAGAAACGCAAATGGAAATATTATCTTTGACCAAAACTATATGCATGAGCAAATTTTTCAGCTGAAAACATCTGACCGTACAGCATTACGTGCTGATATATTAATTAAATTTATTTTGATGTTCTTTTTGACCGATAGAGCTTTCAATAGAAACGTTTAGATTTTATAGCGGTGTAAAACAGACATAGCATCTGGACATAAAGTCATATGAGCACATAATATTACCCCACATCTGTTGTACATTATGTGTGCTGCATATTCCGTCCGTCAGCAATTGTTTGTTACCAGGAATCCATAGTTTTGATATATGATTTCATTCACTGAATTTGGATTTATTTAATTAAAATCTCTTTTAGGTTTCATGATGAGCAGGATCAGGCATAGTAATGAGATGATCTTTGATTTGATTGGTTGTGCTTGTTACCACTCTGGAATCCACATTTCAAGTTTTGACCAGACTTGAAATATATGCTTATATCATTAAGATCTCTGATGAATTTGATAATGAACAATTTCCAGTAATATTTTTTATTACTTATCTTATATTATAAATAAACACGCATATTTGTTTTTTATCTATGTCACGGCTGCCAAACAAGAGGTCACGAGTTCGAAACTTGCAGCGGCATAACAATTTTTCTTATATTGTTTTTGAATTTTTATGTTCAAACTTTCTTATAAATTGCTGATCCCAATCTTTTTTCGCATTTTTTAATACGGGTAATTACCTTGTAGTCTTATATTATCAGCATGTTGGATGAGTAAGACGGGTAATTACCTAGTAGTCTTTTATTATAAGTGTGTTACATGAGTAAGACAGGTAATTACCTAGTAGTCTTATATTATAAGTGTGTTACATGAGTAAGACAAGTAATTACCTAGTAGTCTTATATTATCAGTATGTTAGATGAGTAAGACGGGTAATTACCTAGTAGTCTTATATTATAAGTGTGTTACATGAGTAAGACAGGTAATTACCTAGTAGTCTTATATTATCAGTATGTTAGATGAGTAAGACGGGTAATTACCTAGTAGTCTTATATTATAAGTGTGTTACATGAGTAAGACAGGTAATTACCTAGTAGTCTTATATTATAAGTGTGTTACATGAGTAAGACAGGTAATTACCTAGTAGTCTTATATTATAAGTGTGTTACATGAGTAAGACAAGTAATTACCTAGTAGTCTTATATTATCAGTATGTTAGATGAGTAAGACGGGTAATTACCTAGTAGTCTTATATTATAAGTGTGTTATATGAGTAAGACAGGTAATTACCTAGTAGTCTTATATTATCAGTATGTTAGATGAGTAAGACGGGTAATTACCTAGTAGTCTTATATTATAAGTGTGTTACATGAGTAAGACGGGTAATTACCTAGTAGTCTTATATTATAAGTGTGTTACATGAGTAAGACAGGTAATTACCTAGTAGTCTTATATTATCAGTGTGTTAGATGAGTAAGACGGGTAATTACCTAGTAGTCTTATATTATAAGTGTGTTACATGAGTAAGACAGGTAATTACCTAGTAGTCTTATATTATCAGTGTGTTAGATGAGTAAGACGGATAATTACCTAGTAGTCTTATATCATCAGCATGTTGGATGAGTAAGACGGGTAATTACCTAGTAGTCTTATATTATAAGTGTGTTAGATGAGTAAGACGGGTAATTACCTAGTAGTCTTATATTATCAACATGTTGGATGAGTTTGATTAAGGGCAAGATCTACACATGTAATGGGGTAATCTTGTATCTCAGTGGCTGAGCTTGTTACCTCTCTTGAGACCCAATTCCAGTCTGAGCTTTAGCTATTTTTATCATAGATTGGTTCTATAATAAGTGAGATATGTGCATCTTATTAATGAGTTATCTTGCATCCGATTTGCTGAGTTGTCCGATTCCATTAAAACTTGGTACATGGGTTCCTGTGATCAAGATCTTGGATGACTTTGATCATTAGCAATAGACTGTATATATTAATTCTGTGATTATATTTAGAATAACTTTTTATCCAGATATAGTACAAAAAAGGTTAACCGGTATTATGCATTGATGGGAAGATAGTTTATCAAGGCTGTGTGTACTTACTATGCTGAATAACCTTGCTTAGTGAAATGGCCAGCTGTTAAAATGTCAACTAGCAAGAATGGAAATAAATTTATAGGAATTTATATTGCTCTAATTTTTCTTGTTCCTGGATCTGTTCTCAAAATTAATACCAAGATAACGCTGTTCTTCTCCCAGAGTACACACAGTACTGCAAATATTTTTCCATATTGGACTAGGATGTAGTCTATATTAAAGATAGCTCTCATTTTCTATTTTTCATTTCATTCTCTTTTAGTTGTTTTGAAACTGACCTTTCTAACGAAGTGTCGGAAACACTAACTTCAGGAATTTTCTGCTCATACAAGCTAGCATCATTAGTGTCATGCATATACTTTAGAAGGTCGTCCAGAACTGTCATGAGACTTGATTACATGCTGATTATGGAAGTTCCATTCACAAATACACTAGTAAATTCCAACCCTTGTTAGTCTGGATACTTTTTACAATAACAGTAAAACATCTTTCCTTAAGACGTTAATATATTCGAGCCATGAATAATTAATAACCCATTATGACTAATAATATATTTGTCTATTAGTTGTGTAATTGAATATGTTTCACTTACACATAATCTGGCTTATGTCTCTTTGGAAAAAAGAATTAGCTCAGATTCAGTGGCAGCTTCCAAACACAACATCGCACGTGAAAGTTGAGAACCCATCTACCCCCACCCCCGAATTAAATAAATTAAAGAATCATGTAGTCATTTAATCATTCCAACTTCAATACAGTACTAAAAATAAAAATCTGTTCGATCGATATCAATTACCGAGGGAAAACATTTGCACAGACCCTGATATGGCGTCGCATAATGCGCCAGCAGGTTTGGGTCTGCACAGTTTGTTAGAAATAATCAATAGGAAAAATAACAATATATACCTGTTCTTCAGACGCATTATGCCATAGCAAATCACGATTGTTGTACTTGCAGTTTGAATTGACATATAAGTGAGTACAGGTGATTCTTATCTAACTTTGAAGGCGAATAGTCCAGAACGTTATGCTATTGTGTCTGGATCAGACCTGGTATTAATAAGCTTGACGTGCATAATTATTGTGTCTTAATTAGCCCTGGTATTACCAAACTTGACATGCATAATTATTGTGTCTTAATCAGCCCTGGTATTACCAAGCTTGACATGCATAATTATTGTGTCTGAATCAGCCCTGGTATTAATAAGCTTGACTTGCATAATTATTATGTCTGGCTCGGCCCTGGTATTACCAAGTCTGACATAATTAATATTTTCTTGAGCAATACTATGTTAAGATGTATCTTGCATTGTGCATTTAGAGAAAAAAGTTTTGTCATAATAAAAGGTTTTACTATCCTTATAGACCCAAATCTACAATTATCGTAACATCAATCCTCGTTTTAAGTTCTTTGTTTTTTATTTTTCCTTCCACGCACTTTTTCTTATATAATTCTTTTCATAGAATGCTTTATATCGGAACTGATTATTTGCTTTCCGATACAATATGATTTAGGATACTTGTATTTGCAGGAATTTGCACAGTGGAGTGGGAATCGATGGTGAAAATGCGATGGATATACATCAGCAACAGATGGAAATGCTGCCATATGCAACTTTAGAGTATTTCCATCTCGATGTTTTGGCTAATGTATTACGTCGCCCAGTTATTGTTCTTGCAGAAAAAGGCCATCAGTATATCTACGCAGGGCTTACAGGGTAGCAGCATTGGTGGGATTTATCTACCATTAGAAACAGTTCCTGCAGAATGTGTCAGGACTCCGGTCATTATTAGTTACAATAGGAATCACTTTGCTCCTCTTGTGACGCAGGATGGATGTTGTTCCATTAGTCACTCAGAAAATCCTGTTATTCAATCAGCTCCAGCTAGAACACCAAAACAGAAAATTGTGGAACCACAGAAGCTGCCTGAATTACAAGTCAGCAACAGAGGCCTATTTTGTCCAAGATCATGACGCCAGTACCAGTAATACAAACTCCACTACCTCCACAAATTGACCAACCAGTGGCAGGACAATCCAATAGAAAGAAGTGCCTGACAACAGGCTGTATGATGTATGGAAGCCAAGAAATGTATAACTTGTGCTCCAAATGCTTTAGGGACTACACTCTGACATATCACAGCCAAGAGCAACCGATGAGACGTCTTCATGGTACATCTGGTGTAGAACATTCTGATCCCATTCCAATAACTCCATCACCTAATAGCTACGTAGATCTATCCATTATGCCAGCAAAATGTAAGACTGAAAGTGCCTGACAACAGGCTGTATGATGTATGGAAGCCAAGAAATGTATAACTTGTGCTCCAAATGCTTTAGGGACTACACTCTGACATATCACAGCCAAGAGCAAACGATGAGACGTCTTCATGGTACATCTGGTGTAGAACATTCTGATCCCATTCCAATAACTCCATCACCTAATAGCTACGTAGATCTATCCATTATGCCAGCAAAATGTAAGACTGAAAGTTGTGATTTTTAATATTCCCTGCCAACATATCTCTTATTACTTTGATTGTTATGCGCAGCAACTAAAACACAAAGCTACCCAAGCTAGTGGAAATGCTCATGTTTCGATACATGAAACTGCAAGATGGTTAGATAATCAACAGCAAGAAATGAATCACAAGCCACATAGAGATGTAGGCATATATCAGCCTGGAATAACTACCCAACAATTAAATGCATCACAGACTGCGACTGTTCAGAAGATTAAAACATTGACAGTCACCTCTGTTGCATGTCAGGCAGCAACTATTTCACCAAACAACAACATAAAGTAGAGGGTTGTTAAAGTTATGCATTGCCTGCTGATAATGGCCTGTGTGCAAAATGTTATAATAATTTCATAAAGTAGAGGGTTGTTTTAGTTATGCATTGCCTGCTGATAATGGCCAGTGTGCAAAGTGTTATAATAATTTCATAAAGTAGAGGGTTGTTTTAGTTATGCATTGCTTGGTGATAATGGCCTGTGTGCAAAATGTTATAATAATTTCATAAAGTAGAGGGATGTTTTAGTTATGCCTTGCCTGGTGATAATGGCCTGTGTGCAAAGTGTTATAATAATTTCATAAAGTAGAGGGATGTTTTAGTTATGCATTGCCTGCTGATAATGGCCTGTGTGCAAAGTGTTATAATAATTTCATAAAGCAGAGGGATGTTTTAGTTATGCCTTGCCTGGTGATAATGGCCTGTGTGCAAAATGTTATAATAATTTCATAAAGCAGAGGGTTGTTTTAGTTATGCCTTGCCTGGTGATAATGGCCTGTGTGCAAAATGTTATAATAATTTCATAAAGTAGAGGGTTGTTTTAGTTATGCATTGCCTGGTGATAATGGCCTGTGTGCAAAATGTTATAATAATTTCATATTTGGTGAGAGTGACATACCAGAAAATACCAGAAAATGAAAACTTTCAGTTCTCTCCAACTGTTGGGTCCTTAAACAGATTGAGTGGAACAGTAAACAAGTGTTCTTGTCCAAGATGTGAAAATGTACATATTGCAGATACACCTATTTATTTATGAATATAAGCGAAGAGAAATCAACAGCCGCTAAAACCCAGGTTTTCAATTTTGTAGGTACACACCTTGCTGGTCAATGTCCAGCACCAACAATAATTCCAACATCATGGTCCCTTGAACCTCCATCAGCAAATCAAATGATTACAGTTATGACGGGAGGGGTGTACATTCTAAATGTGCCATCCCAGGATGTCATGGTATCATGTGTAAAAAAAAAAACAAAAAAAAAAACATAAACCAACGCTATCAGTGTTACATGAGGTATGGCCTAGACACTGTAGAAAATATTAACCGTTCTCTGAATTCTTCTGTAGTTTTGTGCTGGAATGTCCTTGACAAATGAAGAGGAGAAACGGCTCCACCCTACTAATACTATGACCTGTTCGATGGTCTTTTGTGCTGAAACAAATTGTGGTAAACTCATCTATCCAACCCAGAAGTTGTGTGGTGAATGTGATGAGAATTTAGAACAAGCAAACTCAAATAAATTTAAACAAGGTTGGTATGAATTACTATGTATTAACTAGGTCAGTAAGGATTACTTCATTCTTAAACAAGATTTTGGCCAGTCACAATCTCCTTGCAAACTGCGTCTCTGTAAATACGTCTTCTGTGTATGATTTTCATAGACTTAAACTCAAAACTTCAGATAAAACCATAACATTATTTCAACTGTCACCACTTGAAACTTGTACCTGCATATGGCACTTTACTAGCTCACGTGAGACAATAAAACTAATTTCAACCTTCTGTTGCGTAACCAAATGACAATGTGACGTTGTTCAATTTTCTCTCCTTACAGCTGTATTATAACTGAACTATTTGGACTAGTTTCTTGAATTTAATTGTGCACAAATCATTATATGCAAGGACCTTCTATACCATGAAGCATATAATATTATATAATATTGATATATACGAAAATATGTTCATGAACTGATTTCATTTTAGATTTTAGACTTGGTAGTCAGAATGTATTGACTATTGATCGTATCTTGGATCACACATTAATATTCCGTAAAATTTCAAATTCATGTATCATATTTATGGCTGTTTGCTTTTTTAACTTACTTTTGTAATTTGGTTAATATACAGATTGGACTTACTAGTGTCATTTTATGTACATACTGGACTTAATTTTGTTAAGTCCAGTTTTAGAATGACGTCAGAACATATTACAATTATTTATACACAAAATGTGTTGCATATGATCAGCTGTAGTTTGTAGATGTTCAAGCTGTAGTTTGTTGATGTTCAAGCTGTAGTTTGTAAATGTTCAAGCTGTAGTTTGTAGATGTTCAAGCTGTAGTTTGTAGATGTTCAAGCTGTAGTTTCTATATGTTCAAGCTGTAGTTTGTAGATGTTCAAGATGTAGTTTGTAGATGTTCGAGCAGTAGTTTGTAAATGTTCAAGCTGTAATTTATTGATGTTCAACCTGTAGTTTGTTGATGTTCAAGCTTTAGTTTGCAGATTATCAAGCTGTAGTTTGCAGATGTTAAAGCTGTAGCTTGTAAATGTTCAAGCTGTAGTTTGTAGATGCTCAAACTGTAGTTTGTAGATGTTCAAGCTGTAGTTTGTAGATGTTCAAGCTGTAGTTTGTAGATGTTCAAGCAAAGTAATAGAAGTTTTCTCCAATTCCTGGGAGAGTTGAAGGCAAAGATGTCAGAAACAGAGGAGAGACTATCAACTTTCTTGTAGGTATTGGCTTTTCAGTTTCTGTTCATCATATTTGACATTTCAAAATTCCATCCGTTACATAACTGACTACCTTTTGTTTACCATCTGGTATAAACAGCATTCCTCGTATATTTTGTAAACTTTTTGGGTTTATATTTATTATTATGAGGGTTGATGCTTCATAGAACTGTAAGATACTATTGGAGAGTAATATAAATCCATAAGCCTATTTTTTGTTTGGTCATTTTGTCATCATATGGCAGAATGTAGTAATTTCGGATCGTGATCATTGGGTCTTTGATGATATTTCAAAGTTCAATCCCATTGTAAACAACATAGGCAAACCATTGGTTTATTGGAGTACTGACACGGGACTCTTACCATGTGAATCTTACACTTACTTTCACTTATAAAACCATGATTAACTTTTTTAGGAGTTGCCTCCCCCATGATTGTATCACAGCATGATCGAGAAAGACTGATAAATGAAAGATATGATCAAAATCTTAGTAAATAAAGTTGTATTAGTGTATAGCCCCTGTTGACCTTTTCGGGGCCCAGGAAGGCCAATTGGACTTTACAGGTAACTGATATATATGTCTCTTAAGTATCGAGCTTGACAGAGTGGATATGTGAGAAAGCTTGCCAGTAACTTTCCGTGGGTCAAAGGGTCTGTGTAATGCATAGCATGTGCTGGAACATGGCGTTAAACCCTTAGCAAGAACGAAAATGCCTCATATTTCAGTTCCTTTTGCATACTCACTATAGTCATTTTGCCACCAAAATTAAGACCTCTGACAATTTATTGCACAGCAATGCTCTTGGCATAGTTTGCTTAATCCAGGGGTTGGGGTGAGAAAGGGCAATTCGTCCAGTTAAGCACATATTGAATGAAATGAATGAACACATTTCTGCATATTTTGCGGTAAACTATTGGTTTTCTCAACAAAACAATACAACAAGCAATTTTATAATCCCATCAGTGAAATCCTAATTTAGCCACTGAAAAAGTTCATAAATAAAAATCCAGAACCATGATCTGCATTCTCGGGTTCTGACACCATCTTCATCTTGAACAACCGCTATTTATCTTCTACATTTGCCACCTGGTGGAGGTTTGTTTTCTTCTTTATAACTGTATTCAATTTAGTTCATATAGTTAGTATATGAGTTTTTAATTTGCTTGCACAAATTAAACAAGGCTGTATGAGTTTTTTTTCAGTGTACATGGCTAAAGTCGTAATTCTTACTATATGGGTACACTCTGATTAATATCACATCTACTTAAGATAATTATATACATTTATAATGTATCAAGGTTAGCTAGTAATGACTGTTTCTCCTTATGTCCCTTATGAACGTAATTTAATGTGTGTTATACCAAGTGTATTTATACATATTAAATAATGTATATTACATGTTTTTATCTGGCATATCGTATGCTATAATTGTATGTATTGTCTTTTCTAATGACCTTTTGTGCATATTGTCTTAATTACTCAGTTATTTAGATATTATTTATTTGAGTTGTTCTGCACAGTCAAATCTTTGAAAGAGGAAGTGAATAAATAAATTAATGAAAGAGCAAGCTAATAGTTTTCTTTACAAATTAGAGCCCTTGTACATTTTTTATTTCTAAACTCAGTTGTAGCTTGAAGTCATGTTTATCCCTCCAATCCTATGGCATCATGTCTGCTGTCTGTTACTAAGAATTGTTTTCATTTCTAATAATATAACGTATCCTATATATAGCTCTACTGACCTATGGACCATTGAAAGGCCAGTCACATCCTGACATTGGAAATAACTAAAGTTCTAATATTAAGAATATATTATGGTAGTTACTTCCCTTATATAGTTGAACAGCTTCCTTATAAGTTATTTTCCACAAATTTTCACAAACTTTCACTTACAAAGATCTTGTCTGCATGATTTTCAGTTTTTGGGGTGAAACTTGCCCTGTAAAGGGATCTTTTTCAAAAGTCATCACATTATTATCCGAGTAGCTGTAAAGCAAGCTTGCGATCTAGATAATAAGTGTCAAAAATGCCTACATTTAGCAAAAGCCTACCAGTTAAACTCTTTAATTTTCATCTCAAAAACTTATATGCATGTGGTACATGCATGTATTGTTCTGCTTAGGCGAAAATAATGAATTTGATGTGACACAGAGATACTCAAAGCCTGACACATCTATACGCCATATAAAAAAAAATAATTTTCCTCGACGTGGGAAAACACAAATGAGGTTTTATAGTTAAATTTAAATAGAATTCAAAATGGCTAATGGATTTTCTGCATCCGCTTAACACTATTTTTTGTAATTTTGTAAGGTTCAAGTGAGATTTAACATTTTATCTTTGCTTGTGTTTTCTTTAATTAATTCATTGGTTAGTAGATTGTTTGGTTGGTTCATTCATTTATTAAACTCGATATCATGGATCCGTTTTCATGCTACTGGTAACACATCGAAATTAATATGTGAATAAATATGATTTATACTACTCACTCTTCGTGCAAAATGGTCACTGTGGCCTATTCTTAG